>PITA01034570.1:0-11273 GCA_004023965.1 Spilogale gracilis | reverse complement strand
GTGCGAAGACCAGGCAAGCTCCGATCCAGTGAGGACACTATTCTCAGGCTAAGTTCTTCGTCCTGTTAAGACAACCACCCCCTTGATGGATTCGGGTCTGTTGGGTATCCTTACACTGTCTGCAGCAAAGCTGGATGAAGGGGATACAGCTTTATTAAATCAGGGTTAGCAGAAGGTCCTATGCGCTAGGCTTTTCTTGACCAGAAAAAAGGTGAGAAATAGTGACAGGATTCTGTTTGGAGGTCCCCTGATTGAAAGTGAGTAGTGCTTTTAGCTTTCAGACAAATCACAAGCTTTCAGACAAATTGTGTTGAGAAACACAAGTGTAATTCCCCAGGAAACTCTTCTCTGTCCCCAGACCCCTGCCAATGCCAAGGGACCTTAGGAAAACAATAATGAGAGTCAGAGTACAGGGAGCCCTGGGTGGGGTGGGGGCAGTGAGATGCTCGTGCTGTCTCCACTTCTGCAAACCTTGGATCAAGTGCCCTGGGTGACCCATGGCCATGGGACGCTGAGACGCTCATCCTCTCATGTCCATCATTCATGACAATATCCAAACTAGATGATCAATATCTTTGACCACAGAGTTGTATTAGGGAGAAATTCATGATGCAAAAGAGTACACATTATACCCAATCAGGCAGGAAGAGGCCTGAAAGCCTACAAATGCTGCCCAATTCGGGGTCCATACCTATCTTCAGAACCTGTTTACCTCACCGTCTTTACTGGAGGCCTTATTCCTTTCCCTGGCTGTCAGGAAAGACTTCTCTCCTGGGTGGCTTCCCATATCTTCCCGGACTTGGTGCCATGCACCAGGCTTGGAGGAAGCCAAGAAAAGCCTCCTAGCTCTGCCTCAGTTGGACCATCCCCTGATGCTGGATTCTTAGGTTACTTTAATTTCACATCTGTGTCATGGAAACCTCTGGCAGGAACCCTACCCTGCCTGGCTCACATGTCCCTTGAGACACAGTTGCCACAGCCCCGTCTCAGACGACCAGGGAGAATGCTACTTAATTCTCCTGCCTTCGATCTCTCCTTTTTGCTTTGTTTTGTCCTGACAAGAGCCAGAGGTCTTCTTGGGGGTCCCGAGGGCCTTTTGGTGCACATGGTCCTTCTCTTCCTCACCCCTGTCTCTCTTACAGTTTTCTTACACGCCTCTGCTCACAGGATGCATGTTCTGTGCCCTGAATTCAACCAAAGGCGCCTCAAGCTATTTGAACTGTAGAGGTCGGACCTGCCTGCCTAGCCCAAGTGCCCCATTTTGCTCAGCAACAGAACTGGAATGCTTTTTTTTTTTTTTTTTTAAATCTCTCTGAACCGAGAGGAAGGAGTCCCCTGAGGATTTGCCCCAAGAGGGGGGGGTCTCTGTCACCTCCCACTCTGCTTGGGCTCAGGCAAAACCAGCCTTTGTTCTGAGCCCGATTCTGCCCCTGGGCTCAGCTAAATCCGACAAGTGCTGGTATTTTTAGCTTGCAGACCTTTTAGTTCACATCCTGCAGCATTGAGGGTGTGAGAGAGGAGCTCTTTGGAAATCAGACCCTGTCACTGGTAGCTTGTCCTGGACGGAAAGGATGACTGGAGAAAGGATGCTTTATATTTGGGAAAGAAGAAAACTCTGGCCCCCCGGGGCCGTGGCTGCAAGCTTCCCTGTTCTCACCTGGCCTTCAGGTGACTCACTGTTCATAAGTCACCTGCTCTGAGGGGCGGCGTCTTCCGCGGCACCTCACTCATCCCGGCTGAGCCTGGGACTGTGGTGGGAGGGGCGGGTCCTCCCCTGTTCCCCCAGCACCCTCCTGTGGGGGTTCCCCTGGAACCCCTCCTATGGCCCCAGAGCCTCTGTGCTGGGGTGTCAGTGTGGAAGGGAAGAAGGAGGTGTTGGGAGGCAAAGTTCCGAGGGGAGACCAGTACTGGGTGAGGAGCTGGGCTTCTGGGGGCTTTAGGGTTGATAGAAAAAAGAGAATGTGGTCAGGGTCAGGTGGCATGTTCCATGGTGATTGTAACCTTAGCTTTTAAGACTTTACCAGGTGCCTTCACCCCTGATGTATGTGTAGAAATAAACTCAACAAAGTCCTATGAAATCAATTTGATGTAATATAATGTAATCCGATCCCAATTCCGTAGCTTATTATTTTTGAATTAAGAGTGAGAAATAGATACTGTGGGGTGCGCATTCGGTTGTCTGAGAGAGAGAACAGAAGGTAATGAGTTTTGAGATTTGTTTTGTGTTTTGTCAGGTTTTTTTTTTTTTTTTAAGTTTTAAACTCTGCGTCTGCTGGTAATTTCCGTAAAAATATGGAGTACCCTTCGCTGGACATTTTATAGGCAAAACAGCTAAAGACGAATAGGCTTAATGATTAACTCCAAGACCTGGTTTTGCTCCTTTGTCTGCCTTTCCGCCACCGGCCAGGTGTCTAGAAGGAGAAGAGGACCCTGGTCAGGAACAGCTGGTGGTGGGTCCAGACGCCCCTGGGGAGACCCAGGCAGTTCGAAGCAGAGGCGGGAAAAGCCTGCCCTTGAGGGAGTGAGGCTGGGACTAGAGAGCACTCCCCTTTGCTCTTATGCACATCACCCTCTCATACACGTAGCTTTGCTTAGAAGCATTTCATTGCAACTAGTCTCCATCACTGCTCTAAATGACCATTTAAGTGTTCCCAGTCCAGAAAGGTCATCACCCGGTTGCATACTGTCAGAGCCAACACAGAGCCTTTTTGCAGTAGCAAGGAGAGAATTTTCAGTGTCACTTCTAGGGCTGGCTTTATGTCTCTTTGGAGATGGCCCTTTCCCCTTGTGCTAGAATTTGGGGAGCGCCTGTCATCACTGAGAAATCCTGTTCATCCTTCTGAGCACTAGCTCTGCTGGAAGATGGTCGCAGTCAGATTCCAGTTAGGACCCGATGGTCCATCCCGAATGGCTGGCCGCCTTTGATCTGCAGACCCCCTCAAAGACTGCTGCCACATGCGTGGAAAGTGCCTTGATCCGAGTTTGGAGCTGTCACTGCTAGCAGCCCAAGGCAAGTTACCATCAAGCTCTTTATGCAAATGCACCCAGAGAGGAATCCCAGCTATTTCATAGGAACTGGCTGTCCCCGTGGGACTGGGGTCCAGCACAGCCCAGCCCTGAGGCAGGGACGACAGGGACGGCAAGCAGTCGGGAACTGGGTGACTCAGATAAATAAAATCTTTAAAAAAAAAGGGGGGGTGCTCACGGACCTTGAGCTTGGTCACTCCCAATGCGGGTAAGTTGGATACATGGCAGTTATTGTGATGTATTTCAGGAATATTCTTGGATCAAATGGGGGGAAAGGGAGGCGCTTTGTAAGCTGTCATGCGCTGTGCATATTACTGCTGGGATGAATTTTTTGTTAATGGGTCATGTGAAGCCATAACGTTGATTGAAAGACTCTTGCCTGTGATTTACTCAGTATTGCCTCGTTTATCTTTCTGTGGCCACACGTGTGACCTAAGGCCAGAGAGGTGACTTCGCACACCTTCGACCTTCAGGCATTCACCAGTAGGCGGGACATAAAGCATCTGGTCTTGGCACCCGAAGAGTCCCAGACTTTGGACCTGACCCGGCAGGTGCCTTAATCTTTTGCACTTCCTCATTTGGAAAGTGAGAACATTAATACATGAATCTCCTCGTGTGAACACTAAAATAAAAATGCATGGATTTTTTAAAAAAAAGATTTTATTTATTTATTTATTTGACAGAGAGAAACACAGCCAGAGAGGGAACACAAGCAGGGGAAGTGAGAGAGGGAGAAGCAGTCTTCCCCCCGAGCAGGGAGCCCGATGTGGGACTCGATCCCAGGTCTCCGGGATCATGACCTGAGCCGAAGGCAGTCGCTTAACCAACTAAGCCACCCAGGCGCCCGGATTTTTTTTTTAAGATTTTTTTTTTATTTGTTTGACAGAGAGAGAGAGAGACAGCAAGAAAGAGAACACAAACAAGGGGAGTGAAAGCGGGAGAAGCAGGCTTCTCACTAAGCTGGGAGCCTGGTGCCGTGCTCAATCCCAGGACTCTGGGATAATGGCCAGAGCTGAAGGCAGTCGCTTAATGACTGAGCCCCCCAGGCGCCCTTCATGGATGGTTTTGGATGTGCTCTGAAACAGTGCAGTGTTATAAAAGTGTAAGGTGTTACAATGATCCTAAAAGTTCTGAAAGAAGTAATATGAACTTGGGATCCACGCCTTGGCCATGCGTAGCTTCTTCTCCAGGGAAAGAAAGCTAGGGGGAGGTAGATAAATGAACAATGGGAGGCGACATGTGTGTGCTGTGGTGAGAGTCTCAGTGTCGGTGTTGGGCGTAGTGTGACACATGTGAGGGAAGGTGTGTGACTGTCATTTTCTTTAGCATGTGCCTCCCCTCTGCCCTACCCTTGCTCTGCCCTGTGTCTCAGAGAGCATCACTCCTTAGGTCCCTGTCTACAGGCTGCTTCCGTCTGACCCCAGAGGTGTGGAGCTAGTTCCCATCAGACGGTACCAGCATCTGAGCTTCTCTTGTCCCTGAAGCCCTGGAGCTTTTGTTTGCCTGCTTATTCTTCTGTCTCCTGGGGAACTGGTTCTCTGTATTAAGTCCCTTCTGTTTGGAATACCGGAGGAGATCCTGCTTCCTTCACGGGACCTTGGCTGATACAAGATGTTTCCTTCATACATGATATTAGAGGAAGACATGGCCACCAATTTGTAGAGAAAAAAGATGATGGAGAATTTATATGAATGTCGAGCAAATTGATAGGTCTATAAATTTGGTTACTTTATTTTAAAACAGAATAACTATATTTTGAGTGTACCCTGAATCTTCTTGGGCACTTTTAGAATAAACAGTTCAAGGGGTGCCTGGGTAGCTCAGTTGGTTAAGTGTCCGAGTCTTAATTAAGCACCTGACTCTTAATTTTGGTTCAGGTCAGGATCTCAGGTTTGTGAGATCGAGCCCTGCATGGGGCTTCGTGCACAACAGGGGTCTGCTTCTCTCCCTCTCCCTCTGCCCCTGCTGTGGTTTCTCTCTCTCAGATAATAAACAAATCTTGAAAAAAAAAAAAAAGGCAGTTCAGCAAAGTTTGGTATCTAATATTGTGGAATAAGTTTTTTTTTTTTTAAAGTTTGCTTAACAAAAGTTTTTTTCTTCCTAAAATCCTTTTTAAAAACTTAAAGTAACCAACCAGATGTTTTATGGTGTCTGAATTTGCCACGTCCTGGCATAAAATGGGATAAGATCATTATCGCCATGCAATAAACATGAGTGAAAGAAACTCGATCTTGCTTTTACAGAAAGCATATGGAGAGAAGCTGGAATCTAAATCTGGGTTCATTAATATTGCATTTACATGTGATTAGTTGTGCGTTCTCCTATGTGTGTTATCTAAGTCATTGTCATGATAAAATTAAGGGTCGGATATAATTTCTTAAATAATCATGGAAGGTCAGGGGTGATTTTAAATGACTGCATTGTAGTAGGTAAATAAAGGGCTTTCAGTTCCAAAAGGCAGTTGCAATTATATGTTAAGAGTTCTTTGGATCTTAGGAAGTTAGCCAAAGGATTGGAAATGTCATAGTTCCACATTTGCTTTTTTTGTCCCCCAGATCTTAACATTTCAGTTATGTCTGTGGAAAGACTTCAGAACATCTGTGTTGAGGTTCAGAATGAGTAGGAGAGTCAAGTGATGAGTTTTAATTTACCGTACACTATCCTAAAAATGGAAATGAACAACAAAGGCCTGTTGATTAAATGAGCAAATACCAACCTTTTAAAATGCTAGTGTGTAAACAACATTATTCTCAGCCTCGTATGAAACAATGCACTATAGTTATAATTTTGTTGGAGTTTAAAGCAAGTTGTCTAGTACCTTCATCTGCTGAGTACTCACCAGGTGTGTGTTGAATGAATGAACCATAAATAGAATTAAGACCAGGATGCATTTGTGCTAAATCACTGAAGAAAATAAAGGCAATAAAATTGAGACCCTAGAGCAGTAGACAGAATTAGCAATGAAGTAGAAAGTACAGAAAGTACAGAACAAGATGACAGAAGAAAGTCCACATATTATAAACATAAATGAATTAAAATATCTTAGTAAAAGCAAAGGCTTTCAGAATGGAGTTTAAATGGTTAAAAGTAAAAAGTCAGGCAAAGATATATAAAAATTATGAGCGAAAATCAAGGGATGCCTGGGTGGCTCAGTTGGTTAAGTAGCTGCCTTCAGCTCAGGTCATGATCCCAGTGTCCTGGGATGAACCCCCCATCGCCCCCCCCCCCCAGTTCAGCAGAGAGCCTGCTTCTTCCTTTGCCTGCTCTGCCTGCTTCTCTCTCTGCTTGTGCTCTCTATTTCTGACAAATATATAAATAAAATCTTTAAAAAAGGCGAAAGTCAAGGTAAGTAAATGTTAAAGCCAAAAATATAATTTTAATGGATTTTTTTATAACTCATGAATATTTTTGTATTAAATTACAGTGTCAAAATATACGAAGAAATGGTTTTTAAAACAAACTCTATAGTACAGAAAGAACGTGCTGTAATTCTTCTAATTCTTGACAGAGCAAGAAGAAAAATCTCCAACAATAAAATAATGATTCGATAATTTGATGAGATATTCCATAACATTAATTGGCTCCAAAATGTTTGTGTAGAGGTTTTTAGACATCATGATGTTTTCGGAGGTGCTCTAGAAGAGTTGTCTTGAAAGTGCATTTACCTAGCAGGGTCTCAGTTTCTGTTCACCTTTAGTTAAGTTTTGGGGAGAGATGGAAGCCGATTATGAAGTGGGGCTATAAGCCCGGCACCTTGTTCCTCTTGAGGGCATAATGGTCCCCAAGATTCTCTCCATGCTCCCCCTTTCCCACTTAGGAAAGGAAAAAAAAATTAAAAGGTAAACATGTAGCTGAGGTAATTAAATGAAATAAAATAAATTGGCACACTCACAGGAAAACAAGTAGTAGGTTGTTCTGAAAGGCAAAAAGATAAAAGAGCACCCAGGAATCTGAATTTAAAAGAGTACAAGCCCTAGGCTGGTAGAGCTCTTCTGAAGGGAAAGTGCTGGAGGGGCAGGACTGAGGAGCTCAGCACGGGCCCAGTCTGTAGCGGGGACCATCTGGGAGAGGACAGCAGTTTCAGGCAGACCATTTCTCTCTGTCTCTCTGGTCTTTGGGGGCTGAAGTCCTTAAAGACCCCTGGGAATTCCATGAAAAGTTAAGGGACAGCCTGCAGCACCGCTTGGCAGTCCTAGTGGGAAGAGTGCAGGTGTGCGTACAACCCTCCTCCTTCCTCCTCTGTCCGTGCATGGGAGGAGCAGGGACTGGACAGGAGCCAGGACCGCCGTAGGGACCCACAATGAGCCTTGATGGGGCAGCCTTGGCTGAGTTTCAGGAGGGCTGAGTTTTCCTCTCGAACCCATGCAGATGTCGTGTCTCTTAACAAAATCAGAATCAGACCCAGTCTGTGGCCCTTTCTCTTCTAACTTCATTTCAGCGCTCTTCTTCTCGCTCTAGCCCTCCCACGTTCACCCTGGAGGCACCGCTGACTCACGATGAGCAGGATGGGGAAGTGACAGGACATTTTTCCTATGCAGAGCTGTTGACAAAACCTGAGAGGTCGAAGCTAGAAAAGACTCCGTGTCACACTTCCCACAAAGTTTCTCAGAACACTATGAGAAATGTTAATGGTGTTCCAAAACAAGGCAGAGGGGTTTCCATAGACAAAATCAGTTTGAAGAGGGATGAAATAAAGAGAGTTTTCTTTAAAACTTTTCACAGTCTTGAACTGGTTGCTGTGATTCTCTAATTGAGGTCTTTCCCAAAGTTGTCTGAACAAAGAACCCCCAACCCAGGTGCACCTATTAACATGTCTCAGAGCACGAGGGTTCCTTGGGAATCGAATCTTAATCTAAGCCATCAAGCAGAAAAGCAATGGGTTTTATTCTGTATTTAATCAGAGGGTGCATGCCGGTAGAAGTTTGAGAGAGAGAAATTTGATGCAGAATAAGAGAATCTTTAACTGTTAATATTGCTCTGCCAAAGGATTAAATGGGCAACCTTGAAAAGGAAGCTCAGAAACGCAGAGAAGCCAGTCGGCTCCATTGTCATCAATCTTACAGAAGGGATTTTATATTAGGAGGGAGGTTGAACTTATTTGATTTAAAGATCCTCTCTAAATCTGATACTATTTCAAGTTACAATCCCTCCTCAGGCCTGTCTTCTGATGTTCAAAATTGACTTTCTTCCTCCTTATCTGAAATTAATGTAATCATGTGATTAAACACATTTCTAGCAAGGCAGATTTTAAAAGTTTCTGGCTCTTCATTTGCTCTTCATTAAAAACGTGAAGTTTCTTATTCCAAAGAAATAATTGGCTAACATAACATAATGAAAAAATTATTTTAAAAAACCCAAAGAAATAATTCAAGAATTATAGTGGATCTTTCCTGAGGGCTTTTCGGCGCGCTCTTTCTAGTGTAGGTAACCTCAGTCTTGTTTTCTACCCTTTGTTTGGCAGGCAAAAAGATAAGTCTAGCAACAAACAGAAATTATCAAAACTTTTATAGCAGTGGGAAAAAAAGAGAACAAGAGGAAGGCAAAAGAGGATTCCCTCTTGATGATATGATAGAAACTCTGTAGTAGCAGAATTGTTTTCAAAAGATGGCCAGCAAGGCTCATGGCCAAAATATCCCTTCTGGTTGGTGATGATGTAACAGCCCAATTCACCATGAAAGGGGGAGAGAGAGGTGAAGTTCAGAGTAATGGAGGTTTCAAAATGTTATTGCTGATAATGGGGAGTGAAAGGGCTTTCGGTTGTTTATCTCAGAGGAAGAAGACATGGCATTTTGCAAATATACATAGCTATTGTATTTCTTAATATGTATAGTGGAGAGGGGAAAAATCAAGAGAGAGCTCTCAGAGAATGTTGGGGTTGGATCAAATACTATCCTGAGCATGGTCCTATTTTGGTGTTACGTTACCTACATTTTAGCAATACCTTTCAGCCCAAATAGCTTAGTGCTGGACATTCAGATTAAATGTTTATCTGCTTGCCATGTGGGAAGAAAACCAGTCTGAAGCAATTGTGTTCAAAGGTCAAACAGTATGGTAATACCTTACTGATCTTTTATTGATTAATAAATTAAAAGAAAGTTTTAACTTCCGCTGTCAGTAAACCAAGGACGCAAAAAGTGACAAGGGGTGTCTAAAATGGCTTTTAATAATAGGGACCAAAATGCATTTGCATTGCAAAGACTAGGATTCACATTTTCTTGATTTTCTGTTTTAGAGAAATACAAACAAAACAAACACTTGGTTCACAGCAGAGGTTATTTTTATTTTTGTTTGCTATGTAGAACCACTCTATCCTACTCGAGCTATGTTTTTAAAATTAAGGGTTACTAGTGAAGGCATTGAAAAATATTTAAAGAAGCATATTGAGCATTAAAAACAAGGAAAATTTCATCTGTGCTAACCCATCGCCATTTTCATTCTCCAGGAACATTCATCTACAATGAAAAGAAAGAATTTGAGATTAGGTGTCTTTCTTGGGTTTGCATTTCCTACTCTGACCTTGGACAGATCACTTATTTTCCCACAATCCCATTCCTCATGCATTTAAAAAAAAAAAAAAGTGCCTTCATCGTCATATTATCATACTTATTTCCCAGGGTGGTTTTAGTATCCAGGAAGAAAATATGTGAAAGAAACTCGTAACCTTCTGATTCCTCACATATACATACAATTATTTTTAGCTCCTTTCTGATTTTAGTCCACGTATATATGGTTCCAATCAAAGTACCTCATTCAAATCTGTGTTTTACTTTTTCCATCTAACATTATGGTTGTGCTATAATTTAGTAGCTTTCCCCCTGTTGATGGACATTTAAATGGTTTACAGTTGTTCCTTATTATAATAATACAGTGAAAAATGTCTTTGTACATTCAGGCTCTTTTTTTTTTTTTTTTTTTTTTTTTTTTTTTTTTTTTTTTTTTTTTGGACAAATTTCTCTGGGATGAGTTCCAGAGGAGAGATTATGCAGTCAAAGAAAGTGAATGAACATTTTTTATCTATCCTTTTTTTTGAGCTTTCCCCCTTCATCCAAAACCCCTCCCTTTGGTAACTTTCCTAGAATGTCACAGAATGCTTAAATGCCTTCTTAAAGGCATCAAGCAGGATTCAGAAATCTGCACTTGGTGGCCATGCTTCCGTTTTCACGCTCTATCAAAAACACTCTACGAAGCCCCCCCCTAGACTGAAGGGTCCTCGGGGGCAGCACTGTCCTAATCACCTTTGCACCCTCGTGTGGCCTGGCCTGTCATCCGATCTCAATGAGTGGTTGCTCAATGCAAATAAACTGAATGGATGGCTAGTGCAGGATAGGCTCCTTATGATCACCTGACTCGCCAAGCCTTCATTCATCAAAGATTTATTAAAAATGCCAGGCACTGGTCCTAGAAACTGGAGACAAAGGCAGACGCAGCATAGGTGGTCTCACTGCTCTGAGAGCTGGGTCCCCAGTGGGGGTGGAAGACTTCTGTCCTCGATCTGGTCTTCAGCCTGGAGTTAAAGGGTGAGCTGGCTTGACCCATGTAATGTGATTTCAAGGAGGGCCCTTGTTCTGGTCAAATATTTTAATCATCTACCCTCTAATATCTGTCATTCTGTAACCAAGATCAGGTAACAGAGGCTGGGATGACAGAAGGGGCCTCCGCTGTGTTGTTGGATCACCATATCCTGTGTCAAAGAACTCCAGATTGTTTTGGAAGAGCCAGGATGTGAAAACAGAGTTCCTTGACACAGCAGGGTAGGGAAGGCTTCCAAATCCCCTCTGGAGCAGAAAATCCCTGTTTGATCCTCTTGAGTATTGTGAGGCCACCTGCTGTGGGCATGGATGCTGGGGGCCTTGGCCAATTCAGGGAAGATCAGAGTCTGGAGGTTTTGACTTGTGTATGGACGAATCCGTGTCTAAACGTTGTAGGTGCCCTCCTTGCCTCTTACTGCACAACTTTGATAGGGGAGCAGAAACTGAGCGAATAGTTCTGAAAAGTTTTCTTTGGCCTCAAACTCTGAGTTGTTTTGCAATCAATTCCTTGGGAATTTATGTAATTTATTGAAGGCTGATGGAAAGCCAACCTTGGGTCTACTATGAAGCCTCTCGGAGTGTTGGCTAAGCTTGACGTCTGAGGGCAGGGACTGTCAAAGAGGGCAGCTCCGATCCAATCCAAACTAATTACCATTGTTTTCTGTAGAAACCCTCAGAGAACCCCAACAAGTTGTTCAACCCCCAGATTGCCTTATG
>PITA01034569.1:0-11468 GCA_004023965.1 Spilogale gracilis | reverse complement strand
ACACGTCTCCAAAGGCAAAGGAGACAAAAGCGAAAATGAACTTCTGGGACTTCATCAAAATAAAAAGCTTCTGTACAGCAAAGGAAACAGTCAACAAAACAAAGAGGCAACCCACAGAATGGGAGAAGATATTTGCAAATGACACTACAGACAAAGGGCTGGTACCCAAGATCTATAAAGAACTACTCAAACTCAACACGCAAAAAGAAGATGAACACATCAAAAAATGGGCAAGAGACATGAAGAGGCACTTCTCCGTAGAAGATATACAAATGGCCAACAGACACGTGAAAAAATGTTCAGCATCACTAGCTATCAGGGAAATTCAAATCAAAACCACTCTAAGATACCACCTTATACCAGTCAGAATGGCCAAAATTAACAAGACAGAAAACAACAAGTGTTGGAGAGGCTGCGGAGAAAGGGGAACCCTCTTACACTATTGGTGGGAATGTAAACTGGTGCAGCCGCTTTGGAAAACAGTGTGGAGATTCCTTAAAAAATTAAAGATAGAGCTACCCTATGACCCTGCAATTGCACTACAGGGCATTTACCCCAAAGATATGGATGTAGTGAAAAGAAGGGCCATATGCACCCCAATGTTCATCGCAGCAGTGGCCACAATTGCCAAACTGTGGAAAGAGCCAAGGTGCCCATCAACAGACGAATGGATAAAGAAGATGTGGTACATATATACAATGGAATACTATGCCTCCGTCAGAAAGGATGAATATCCAACTTTTGTAGCAACATGGACTGAACTGGAAGATATTATGCTGAGTGAAATAAGCCAAGTAGAGAAAGTCAAGTATTGCATGGTTTCACTTACTTGCGGTGCATGAGGGTAACCTGGAGGACAGTGGGAGAAGGAAAGCAAATGGGATCTAAGGTAATCCAGGGAGGGAAATGAAACAACAGAGACTTTGGACACAGAAACAAACTGAGGGACTTGGAGGGAGGGGGGTGGAGGGATGGGAGAGCCTGGTGGTGGGTACTGGGGACACCTAAAGTGTGGAGCACTGGGTGTGGGGAATGGGGAATGAATCTTGAAACACTGGAAAAAAAATTTAAGTAACAATAAAAAAAGAAATGAAATTATTGTAAAAGACCTTTAAGCAAAGTATATGTCCTCTAATTTTACTAAAAATATTTTTGATAAAGATGTTTAAATAAAAAAAAGAACTAGGGAGCACTATGATCTCAAGTCATTTTACTTCTGAATCTATATCTCCTTGTCTTCAAAGGAAAAGTGGAATCAGATGACCTCCAGGCTCCCTATGACACTATTATTTAATCACAAATGAATGAAAGCCCTTCCAAAATATATTTGCCAGTATTTCTAAATATTCTCCTTTCTCCCAATATTCCTTTGAGGTAAATATAACATAATAATTCCCACAATGGTCATAAGTGAAAAGACTTTTGTCTTTCTGGCATCTTGACTCTCAGTTTTTTTATGATGGGTTGGCCTTTATAACACACACACACACACACACACACACACACACACACACACACACAAATTTAAACTGCAGACTGTCTTGCCAAAAATGATTGGCAGTGTGGAAGAGTTTCAGTGATGAGTGAGGTGAGGTTGTAGAGAAAGAGGCAAAAGTCGGACCATGCAAGATCTTGCAGATGGTGATTAAAACGTTGGCTATTTTAGTAACCACCACTGAAACCCAACTGAAGGATTTTAAGCTGGGGAATAGCATAACCACTTTGTATTTCTGGAATATCACACACTGTCGTATAAAGAATAGAATCAAGGACAACAAAAGGAGACATGAGAAAACCAGCCTGGAAGTCAACCCCACAGTTTAGGTAAGCAATTGTGGTGTATTGGACTAGAGTAACATCATTGGATCCATACAGAAGAGAGCTAATTCAAAACTATTTGGGGACATAAATTAACAGGACTGAGCATGACATTTAATGTGAACCATGAGAAAAAAGAAATATCCAGAATAACTCCCAGGTTTCAAACATGAGCAACTGGTCTCTCACTGGCCTAGAAAAGCCCAGGAGAAAGGCTTATTTAGAGGGAAACCATGACTTCTGTCTTAAACATATTCAGTTTAAGATGCCTGGGAGATAGTTAAGTGGAACTGCTAAAGTGACATTGAAATGCGAAATTGGACAAAAGAGAGGCTGGGAAAGGGATGACCTCTGATGCCTGGTGGAGAGTATGGACAAGGAAGAGAAAGGGCCTAGAATTACTGCCAAAGATGTACCAGCATACAGGAAGAAGAGAATAAGCCATCAAAAAGGACTCAAAGGGAACTTCTGGGAGCTGGCAAGAACACCTGGAGGGTTTGTAGTCAGAGAAGCCCCAACAAAACTGTCTATTGGACTCTGCACTATGGCAAATACTTGGTGAACTTGGAAAAAGCAGTTTTCAGAAATAGAAGGGAGTGGAAGTTATGCAAGAATGGATTGAGAAGCTCTCCAGAGGGCAATATGGGAAAGCAGCTTATATATGTATGCCTTTCAGGAATCCGGAATATGGAGTGGTAACTCAAGAGCAACTTGAAGGTCAAGGGATTCTTGAAGGCTCCTTAGAAGGATTTTAAAACAAACAACAAATTGAAGGAACAAAAAAGAGCAGAAACAAACAGTAGGGTGAAAATCAACAGAAGGAAATAAATCGAGGCACAAGGTCTAGGGCAGATTGAGAAGACTTACCCACGATCAGAGGAGCAACAAAGCTCAGTTAAGGGAGAGAATGGGAGCAGATGGAGGACTGTGTGGGCCTACTGCCAAGGGAGTGGGGAGTAATAGCCTCCTATCACCCTTTACAGCTGTACCATCCTGATCAGTCCTGTACTGGTAAGTCTGGAATGCTTGTTCTCTCTCTCTCTCTCTCTCTCTCTCTCTATATATATATATATATATATATATATATATATATATATATATATATATATATATATACAAAATTATATATATATAATTTTTTTTAAGGCTCAAATTGGTTCAAGTGATTAGTGATTTGCTTGAAATCTTGTAAGATGTTTCTGGCAGAACCAGGGTTCAAACCCAAGGTCTTTGGTCTCTCAACACTCTCTCTGTCCCTCCCCCTCTCTCTCTTCTCTCTCTCTCTCTCTCTCTCTCTCTCTCTCTCTCTCTCTCTCTCTCTCTCTCTCCTCCTTCCTTTATTTCTTTCTTGCTGCTTCTATTTTTGAATGCCAGTCAGGTCCTTGAACACAATCAATCTTGGAGTTAGTGCACTGAAACCCTTAGGCATATTCTTTTCAGCCTGGATTTTACAAGCTATCAAAGGACAGATTCACCAGCATATTAGACCTGTTTGAAGCCTTCTCTGAGCTTTATGCTTCAATTGTTTGGAGTTAGGGACCTCTCAAGTTCTGGGATTTTAAAATATGCTTGCTTTTTTTTTTTTCTTTTCAATTTTGTTGACAATTTCCATTAGAGCTCTGTTATCCCTCTGGATTGCTCCAAAATACCTGTTTCTGAGGTTAAAGAATACATTTGCCAAGGTTGGAAGCAGACAGAGCCTCTTGAGTTCAGTGTTTCACCTTAAATTCCAAATTTGTTCATGGTTCAAATTCATTTACACTTGACATCAAAATAAACACATTCTATTTTTTTAAAAAAGACACTTCAAATGGCCTTTAAGACAATAACATAAGCAGTGGACATTAAATAATTCATCTAAATAGCTTTCACAAAGTAAAGTGTAAATGAAAAAGAATCATATAGGCTACATTTTACTTGAAATCCACCAGAAAATAAATAAAAGGTTTAAAAGCTAGCCCAAAATTTCATAAACCCTAAACACACTGAGTTCCAACTACCTCATTAGTATAAAATAATACATTAGTCCAATTCACTTTGGGTGCTCAAGTAGAAACCTTCAGTGCAAATAAATTATTTGTATGAAAAGATCTCTGCTTCATTGCACTAGACAGACTCTTGTGGCCCAAAGTGTTAATGATGCTCCCAGCAGCTTCTAATGACATGCAGTAAAATCACACTGTTGTTTAAATAAAGATAGATGGCTAATAGTGGTGCTGGGGACTGCACAGCAGAGGGAAAGTAGTATACCTGAATTTGAAGTTAGATGTACTTTCCAGTTCCAAATCTGCCATATTCTAGCTGTGTGACTCTGTGCATATTATCTGACCTCAGTAAATTCCTTTTGCTAAAAACAATAAAAGGTGGCTCCCTATTGTTATAAGGGTAACTTCCATGAAAGTGAACAGCATGGCAATAGGCATGTCTTAGGTGTTATTTCCCTTGAATCCTTAGCTTCTCTGCACCTATCCTTATGCTGTTGTTCAATCAACTGGGAACTCCTAATTGGTTTGCAGAGTGGAGCAGCTGGCTCCATAAGACAATACATCTCATTGTCTGTCCTTTACCTGTGTCCCATTCCCTCCTCCAACTGCTTAGATTAAAGGAAGAGTTTTACACAGCATGGAAAGAACACAGAGATCACACTGTCTTCCATCTTGTTTTTGTAGACGAGAAAACTAGATCCCAAATAAAGGAAGAAACTAGCTAAATGCCTTTTTCTTTTCGTTTTTTATTTTTTTTACTTTAAATTTATTTTATTGTTTCAATGTTCCAAGATTCATTGCCCATGCCCCACATCCAGTGCCCCATGCAATAAGTGCCCTCAGTACCCACCACCAGGCTCTCCCATCCCTCCACCCCCTCCCTCCAAGTCCCTCAGTTTGTTTCTGTGTCCAAAGTCTCTCATATTTCATTTCTCTCCCTGAATTACCCTACTTCCCATTTACTTTCCTTCTCCTACTGTCTTCTATATTACCCCTTATGCACCACAAGTAAGTGAAACCATGTGATACTTGACTTTTTCTACTTGGTTTATTTCACTCAGATAAACTCTTCCAATCCAGTCAATGCCTTTTAAAATCACTCCTTAGCTGTATTTCTGTGACTAAATATGAGATAAAGGTAACACATTGTGAATTGCATAGTGTCCTCTATAATTTAGGCAAGTTCACAGACCAGGGAATTGGTAGGACTCATTTGGTAGAAAACAGCCAATATCTGATCATCCTTCAGTGCTTATTAAATTTCCTCCCAGCACAAAGCAGTGCTGGAATTGTTGAACAGAGAGGCTTAAAATAAACATGGTCATAAGTCTAGGAGATGTGACAAATATCTAATCATTAAAATATGTATAATATACGATGCAGCAAAGTCAACATGACCTACCTTAAGAACCAAATTAGAAGGCTACTGTAAATCGCATATACTTGTTTTCATCGAAAAGAAAGCAGCCATTTTGAACATCAATTAAACAAACATTTATGTATACCTAGTTCTATAAGAGAATTATAGAAGAATAAAAGAAAATTAAAATTCTATGCTATCACCAGTGACTACAAGGACTGTATGATATACTGAAAAGATAAAACAGAGCCTTGCAAGCAAGTTGTCAGTGTAATGGAAACTAAATAGATGGTCACTGAAGTAAACAGAAGGGTAGACTATGACTTTTATGTGGCAAACAAAGACAAAAGAAAAAGATGAATTTCCATACTACTTACAGGCCATTGATGGACCCTCAAGACAGGGAAAGTGACCTTCATCTGGAATCTGGGTTGCCTCAACGTTAATACTTTGCTGGGGGCAAAGGGAAATCTTTGCTTAACATTATCCCAACTCCCCAGGAACCTGTAAGTCTCCTTTAACATAGAAAAATTCTTTGGAAACTTCCTTTATCTCTATCCCCCAAGATATATGTTAGCAATCATCCTCCAAGCATATGGCCTACTGATACACATCTGAAGGGTCTCATGACTGAGTTTTTACTAGAAAGTAATAAATGAAAACCTGGAATGAAACCTTTTTCCAGAATTCCTTGAAGATTTATACTCTCCATAACCCTCTCCTAACTTAAAAGTATGTAATGGGTCACCCATCACAACCCCAGTGCAGTCCCTTCTGCCCATGGGTCTCATCCTGTGCTTTAATAAAACTACCTTTTGAAGAAGGAAGAGGAGGGGAGAAGAAGAAGAAGAAGAAGAAGAAGAAGAAGAAGAAGAAGAAGAAGAAGAAGAAAAGAAGGGGAAGAAGGGTAGATTATGTGAGTGATTCCATCAACAAATGATCTATTTTTTTATCAACTATAGTATGCAAGGTACCATATTAAGCCCTGGAAATACAATGAATTAAAATGAATTCTCTTTGTCTACAAGATAATGATACTGTGCTCTCTGGATCACAAGTAAATAAGCAATGAAATATATCCATACAGCAATAAGAATGGGCACAAAGTATTGTGGGAACACAGAAGAAAGTTACCTACCACTGACTAAAGACATAAAGAAAAGCATCATAGAAGTGGTGACATATTGAATACTGAGCATTAATATTTTGAGAGATCTCAGCCAGGAGCAAGAGCCTTCTATATGCATGAGCCTTATGGGGAAAAGATGGGGTTGAGAACAGAATCAAATTTTTAGATTTGAAAAGCTGCTTTCTCAGGAAGAAAACTTTGAGAATTTGGCTGGCTGGTTGTGTTTGAGGGAATTCAACAACTTGTCTTTTCATCTCTAGGGAAAAACTGAATCATGCAGAGCATAGACTTTGCATCATAAACCAGAGAGCAGGAAAGAATGAATAGCAATAGACACACTTTCTTTCCCTAAAGAAGACAAAAGTCTTATCAGCTAGTCAGAAGACAAAGATGTGTCATGTGTGGATCCTGGAACCAGAATCAAGAGCAAGGTCACAGATATCAGCAGCGCCAAGAACAAGGCAGCCACCAGAGAGAAATGAGACATGGGAATGAGCAGATGTGCTCCCATAATGGCAGGGAGACCCATCATCCCCTGGCAACACTGATCATCCTGAAGGACAAGATGGGGGAAAGAACCAAGCTGACCATGTTGACATTATGAATAGGCCATATTTAAATCCAGAAGTGATTGAGTTGTCATAAAATGACAAGAGAAACTTTTTCACCATGAGCAGAAATAGGGGGTTCTGAGAAAATTGGAAATAAGAAAATGGCCTCATAAAGAACATAGAAAAAGAAGGAGAGTTGCATACTTATACATCTGAGTGGTGTGAGCTGAAATCACACTGCAGTCAGAATTATCCAAGTGAAGAAGAACCCATAGCACAAATATGTTGTGTGCTAAAAGCACTTAAGTGTTACCAGAGTTTCAGGTCCAAGTTAAGGAGAACTGGGGAAGTAGTATGAGCTTATAGGGCTTTCCCTGTTGGATAGGGAGCTCAAACCTTATCCCATAGTTAATGGGAAGCTGCTGAGGGGTGTTAAACAGAAAGCCATGTCAGACTTACTTTTGGAAACACATTTAGGCAGTTGTGTATGCAAGGTGGGTTTGACGGGGTTAAAAGCCAGGCAGAAACACCCTTCAGGGAGGAGGTGAAATGTGCACTGAGCTTTGAAAGATGGGCATATGGACTATGAAGGTGAATGGGAGAACCCAGTCAAGGGCACAGACTGGAGAGTTCACACACAATGTCTCAGAGGGAAGGCAGCCATAGGATGTCCACAGTCATGAACTCAAATCAGGAAGTAAAGGACTCAGGGATGGAATGTTTGTCATAAGTTTCCCTTTCTTCAGTATCCTGAATGTCAGGAAAATCAGATGACAGACCTTCAGAATCTTGCTTTGTTTAGATCAGGATTAGAAAATTTCTATAAAAGAAGTTTGATTGACACAGACCCACATTCTTCCATTTCTCTCTATATATAGTCTATACATAGTCCATATCTGCTTTCTCTACAAGTGTGGAGGTGAACAGTTACAACAGAGACTGAATGGCCTGCAAAACCAATATTTACTATCTAGTCCTTTACAGAAAAGTTTGTTGTGTCCCAGTTTAGATCCATGATTTCAATTATCACCTGTCAGATTTCCTACTAGATCATCAGGTGTGTAAATCATGTAGACCCTTGCACCCTTGAAATGGAAGCCAGCATTGGGAGACTAGGTTCTGGGAACTGGGTACACAGTTGAGCAGATGTGAGCTGGAGTTCTACATCACCTCTTATCAGCTGTGTGACATTGGACACCTCTCTAAACCTCAGTTATTTCATCTGTGCAATGGGTAAAATGATAGTATTTACCATATAGGCTGTTTCGAGGTTGAAATGAGGTAATGCAACCTCATGAACATAGCGATTGTTCAAGAAATGTTAATTCTTATTTTGGTTACATTGTTTAATATTTAGCTCCTTTTGAAAACCTGTGCAAAAAAGGAAAGGTTTATGAAAGGTCATTTAAAGACAAGTCATCCATCTTTACCCCAAGTTACTATTCAAATTTTGCCCAGAATCCATCTGCACCAACATTGTCTGCAGTAGTTGTATACAATGCATATGTTTGGGCCCCTGTGAGGTCTACTGAATCAGTTCTTCTGAGGGACTAGAATATGCTGTAAGCTCCCTCAGTGACCCTTATGCATGATAAAGTTTGAGAACCACTGGTCTGAATCTGTGCTCCTCAAACTAGGGGATGAAACATTTCCTACAAGAGAACATGGCTTCCCTGTTGGTAGCCCGAGTTTTACTATTTTGTGTTGATTTTAATGAACACAAGAAATTAAATAGCATGGCTTGGAATTTGTCATGTTATGGATACTAGGGCTTAGTCTGAGGTTTAGTATGAGCAATTAGACTGAAAGATGCAATTATGTTTAAAATGGAGTCCATTTCAAAGATATTAAGTAAAAATAAAAAGTATAAAAATAAATAAATAAGTAATAAATAAAATAAAAAGTGTAAGTGTTGTATACCCATGGACAAGCAGAGATGGTAGTTCTAAAATGACGCAGATATGTGGAATGCACATGCATGTGTCGGGGCTCTATGAAACCACAGCATAAGCATAATGCACCTGCCATAGCCATTTATTTCACACAGAGATTTGTGACAATACCATATTTTTATATTGAAACATACAGGGCTCTACTAAGGAGTATAATATAAAATATATGTGAATTTTGAACATAAAAATACAGGACTGCAACGAAGGTTGTTATTCTCCCAGACCTGCCAATCCCACCATCTACCCAATCCTCCTCTGCCCCCTCCATGCATAAATTCTGTCCTCTGTTATTAGCAGACTGGGATGGAAATGTCTGAACAGAAGTATGAACAGCACAGCTCTAGAACCCCCAGCTTGGACCCCCCCCCCCTGAAGGCTGTGCCTGGATCTCACCCCTTTGGCTCTAACCAGTCACCAGTTCTGATGGAGTACATGACCACTTCTGTAGGATGGAAGGATCTAATTGGAAACCTTGTCTGCTCTATCATCCAATGATAAATCTGAACGGAATTCCATGTAAAACATCATGAGAGAATTTCCTTTAGAATTCACTCATAGGGGAAACTGTGGCCCTCATGGACTGATGTATCCCTTTCTGAACTGAAAAAGTATTATGGTATTAATGTAAATTAAAACATGTATCATATTACATGTTACATTACAAGTAAATACACACACACAAACACACACGTGTGTGGAATATTCCACTCTCCACCACCTTCTCCATTGTCATCCATGGTCCTAGACAAAGAATCCATGTGCCCCCAGTAATCACAGACCTATAGAATCGTTGCAAGTCACCAGACATGCAGCAGACAAACACTGAGTGACATGTACCTGATGTCTATAACCACAGACCTATGATTTTATTAACATATCCACCAGTACTAGCCCCATGTCCTAATTAGTCTAACCAAATAGCACAGGTCATTCTCTTGACTGCTAGGACAGGTGTGGTGTCCTAGAATGTGAAAGCAATAAATGCCCTAACCATTGTATCCTGACTGCACTTGGCTTTGCATCCAATCCAGCAGGGAGAAAGCTGTGTCCACACAACTAGACAGACCTCCACTCCTGGGTGTGGTGCTATAACAGCAGCCAGAACTCAGTGGGGGCCCTGCCTTGCTGGACCTGTGCTGATGGAGGAGAAGGAAAAGAAGAGCAAGTCCAGAGAGACACAATGGCTGGGAACCTTCTGATCCCCTGGGAATGGACTCCCCAATTTCAGGACAAAGGGCTAAGTTAAGAGAGAGTCACCATGAAAATCACCCCATCATAGGAGAAGAGACCAAACTTTGGTCCAGAATTCTACATTTTGGACCAGCCCCTTAGTTGCTGTGTAATCTTAGAGAAATATCCTAACCAATTCTCTAAGCCCCAGTTCCTAATCTGTAAAAGCCATAGGGTTATTGTAGAGCTTTCATGATGTATATGATCTTTGTTGATGATCCAAGGCAGGCAATGTAAATATGAAAATTCAGTGCAAAGCCAGCTGACTTCCCTACCTTTCCTGGGTTTGAGTGTAGGCAGGTCAGATGCAATGGTTAGGACCTTTGTTTTTCTCTAAAGGTCCTCCTCCAGGGTTCAGATGAGACACTAGGCTAGGGAACACTGTCCTCCCAGCAACACCATGCCCATCTTAGCAGGCCTTGTATCCTTTGAGTTGTCTGAACCCATAAACACAGCAAGCACACTCTCTGAGAGAAAGCCCACTTCTCTGAGCTAGAGACACTTGCTGCATAGTGAAACACTGGAATGTTGTGATTCCCACACCCACCTCAAATTCTGCACATGACCTTGGTCCAACACCTCCCACCTGATTCCAGGTGGCTGGTTCTCAGTGAGAGTGTAGTCTGCTCAGGCTCCAGTTAAATACCAGGATCTACCTAGCTCTGGAAGGAAGACTGGGCAGTGGGGAGGGGCATCAGCTTTGAAGCCAAATTCTGCCATGATGTAGACATGAGTCCAGGCAACATAAGTCCTTTGTCCCTCCATTCTTCACATTCCCGGAGGCTGAAAGTCCATAATCAAGGTGTGGGCTTCCCAAAGCCTCTAAGGGGTGAATCATTCCCTCCTCTTCTAGTTGCTAGTAGCTCCTGGTATTTTTTGACTATGGCAGCGTAAGTAAAGCCTTTGCCAGTATATTTTCACACCACCTTTTTCCAGTGTGCCTCACCATGTCCTCTCTTCTTCTTGTAAAAATATCAGTCGTTGTATTTAATATCCACCTGAAATCTAGAATGATTTCATCTCCAAATCTTTAACTAAAATGCATTTGCAGAGAATTTATTTCCTTTTTTTAATATTATGTTATGTTAGTCACCAAACAGTACATCGTTAGTTTTTGATGTAGTGCTCCATGACTAATTGTTTGCATTATTTCCAAATAAGGTCATATCTGAGATTCTGAATGGACATGAATTTTGAAGGGATGCTGTTCTACCCACTACAGCCTCCTTATATTAAAAAGGGAATAGGAGAGGGTCAAGATGGCGGAAGGCCAGGTGACCGCATTTCAGGGAGTTCCCTGAAGAGAGCTGAATTTCAACAAAAAAACCACTACAAGACCACCGTGAACACCCATGAAACCAGCCTGAAATGTGATATTTCCCACTTCTGGACCGCCACGAGAGACAAAGAACATCGGCAAAAAGGTAGAAACAAATTGGAGGG
>PITA01034568.1:0-11473 GCA_004023965.1 Spilogale gracilis | reverse complement strand
GGAGGAGGAGGAGGAGGAGAAGGAGAAGGAGAAGGAGGAGAAGGAGGAGAAGAAGGAGAAGGAGAAGAAGGAGAAGAAGGAGAAGGAGGAGAAGGAGAGAAGGAGGGGGGGGAGAAATAGTAATA
Source organism: Spilogale gracilis (assembly GCA_004023965.1). Classification (NCBI taxonomy): domain Eukaryota; kingdom Metazoa; phylum Chordata; class Mammalia; order Carnivora; family Mephitidae; genus Spilogale; species Spilogale gracilis. Next base: position 11,348 of record PITA01034568.1, on the reverse strand, counting down.
GTAGTAGTAGTCCAGGTCTTTGAGTGATGGCAGAAGCAGAGCCACCACCAACCCAGCCCTGCAAGGTGAGAAATTATCTTCCCTCTTCTTTAAGCCACAGGATTTGCAGGGAATTCTGTTAGAGCAGCTGTGCCTTGTCCCAGCCAGGACACCTGGCCAACACCCCTTTCCTCTCTGTCACGGCGCCCACTTTTGTGCTGGGGGCCACTCCTACTCCCAGGCCAGTGATAAGCTCACAGCACCATGGCTTCAGGGGAGGCAAGAACATACGGCTCAGGCCTGGACCAACAGAGCCCCTGTCGCGCAGAGCACAGTGATGGGGTCGGGGTGGACCCAAGAGCCATACTGGGCCACTCATAGCCAGGAAGCTTCAGCCCAAGATCTGTGGCTGAAACAGAGACCCTTCTCCTGCTGAGCTGCTGTACTATGGGACAGAAGTCCAGAGCAGTGGCTAGCCATGAGGCCCCCACTTGGACCTGCCTGAGAAAGAAGTCACCTGTGGAAAAACCAGATATAAGACGTAGAGAAAGATGAGTGATGACATGACTTAAGCACCTAGACCCAGCCATCTCTGAAGCTGGAACAACCCTAGACTTGTCAGCCGATACGTTCTCTTTTCTGATAAAGTCATTTTATTTTTTTAAAAGATTTTATTTTTAAGTAATCTCTATACCTGATGTGGGTCTCAAACTCACAACCCTGAGATCAAGAGTTGCATGTTCCAGCAACTAAGCCAGCCAGGCACTCCTGTTTTAGTCATTTTATTTATATTTATGTTTTTAATCATTATTTTTTTAAAAAATTTATTTATTTGTTTGACAGAGAGAAACACAGCTAGAGAGGGAACACAAGCAGGGGGAGTGAGGGAGGGAGAAGCAGGCTTCCCGCTGAGCTGGGAGCCTGACTCAAGCCTCGATCCCAGGACTCTGAGATCATGACCCGATGCTTAAAGACTGAGCCGGTTTAAAGTCATTTTAAACTGAATTTCTGTCATTTGCAACCAAAAGAGTTCTGTTTAATAAACATCTGTCCCAGGGTACTTGACTGGCTCAATTAGTGGAGCATTGGGCTCTTATCTTGGGGTCATGAGTTCAAACCCCATGTGGGGCATAGAGCTTACTTTCAAAAAACAAACTTAAAATGAATGAATGAATGAATGAATATCCATCCTTAAAGAGAATGTCTGTCAGCTGGTTCACAATTCCCTGTGCAAAACAGACCACGGGCCCGCTGCCCAGCCAGTCGTTTAGATACTCCCTTATAGGAATACCCAGTTTTGTTGTCAAAATTCCCCAGAAAACTGTGGAAAGCAAATCAAATGCTTCCTAGACTCTCTTCCCTGTGTCAAGTGCTAGGAGACAGGACAGAGTGTGAACAATTGGCCCCCTGCAGCTCAGTGAGGGCTGTCCCAGAAGGCTGCTGATAGCCTTCGCAACATCCCACTCCGCCGCTCTGGGTCCCAAGTGCATCCCCAGTGACCATGGATGCTTGGATGTGGCAGCACATGATGCTGCAGCCTCGGTCCAAGCTCCTGGACCGAGCAGGACGTCAACCCAGCAGGATGGCTCTGGGGCACCGAGCGTGACTGTTCAGAGACACCAGAGGCGTGAGGCTCTCCCAAAGCCTGCCCTAGCCTCATGCCTGCCTCTTGTGTAGTCCAAATTGAACTGGGAGGGGGGGAGGTGGTTCTTTCCTTTCTCAAGGCTGGGGAAAGGGAGAGAGGGATTATGACGGGGTTTAGGATTCCTGGCCCTTTCCTCCTGCCACCAGCCGAGGGCCCCTGCAGCTGCCTCATCTTCTCCTGGGCATGACGACACTGACCCCCCCAGGATTGTTCCAAAGAACGCTGTGCAGCCAGGGGTGCCAAGGTGGGTGCCCCACATCACAGGTGCTCCAAAGAAGGGTTTATTCCCTCCCTTCAGAAAGAGGAGCCAACTTGTTAGATCGACATTAACTCAAGTTAGAGGCCATATCATGCTAATTGTCTAGATCTTGGCAAAATGCCTGGTCCGCAGTGTGGGAAAAGAGGACATTAAGGGCTGGAGGGAGAGAAGCAGGGAGAGAGGTGGAAGGAGGAGGGAGAGGAAAGAAGAAGGGGGAGGAGAGAGGAAGTACAAAAATGGCACCATCACCCAAATGTTCCCCAGACCAAGAAGCAGTCTGGTCCTGATGCAAGATTTTCTTCCTCTTCCAGGGTGGAAATGAAGCTGGGGCCCTCGGACCTGGGGCACCAGGGGAAGGCAGCCAAAGACCACAGGGTACAGTAGATCAGCACTCTACTCAGTTCAGGCAGCTCCCGGGACTGGGGAATATCTCTCTCTTGGCCACCGTGGTTCCCTGGGGGTTCGGGCCCTTCCTGCTACCCCTCCAGTCCTGGAAGGACCCTGGCAACCACCTCCCCACCCCTCTCATCCCCAGAGGCTGCTGCCTCTCTTTCGCCCTATCTCGGTCTCCGGTCTACGTTACTGTGAGCCTCCTGGGCCTGTGGGGCCAGGCCTCCCGTGTGAGGCGATGCAGGTGGCCAGAGGTCACAGTGCTCAGCAGTCACATGCCCTGAAGGAGACTGCTGTCCCTCCCACAAGAGCACAGCGTGCACCCTGCCCGGAGCGTTCCTCCGCGTTCCTCAGCATCTCCACCCGGGGCCAGACTCAGGGGAGGGGCAAAGGGACTGCAGCCGGTGAGTCCCAGCCCCAGAAAGCCAGAAGCAGCTCCAAGGTAAACCCCAGGGCTAAAAAAGTGATGAAAGCATCCATGAGTGACCTGCCCTGTCCACCCCAGGCATCTCTGCTCGCCTGCCTTGGGGCACCTGTCCACCCACCCTCCCCCCTGCTCAAGACCTGCTTCTCCAAACGAAGCCGCCAATACAAAGTCATCCTCCCCAAATAACTCGAAGTCGAAGGTCGCACACGAGGCCCTAACCGGGGCGTTAGAACTCAATGCTCTGTATTGTTTTGATAAGGAAATGCCACAAGAACACTTCATTTATTAAAATAATTCCTGTAAACTCTTTTGTAATAATAAGATCACTTCCTTGCTTGAGGAGCATGACAAGTGGAAGTACTTTTATTTCAAGGCACCAGAAAATGAGAGTCTCTCTAAGAACACCTTGACCTCCACATGTGAAAATCCTAAAAAAAAAAAAAAAGAAAGAAAGAAAGAAAAATGCCTTACAGTGATCATGACCATCCACAAACTTTTGTTAATGTGACTGTTCAACAGGACGTGGGTTATGGGGGGCCTGACACTAAATGAGAATATCTCATTGACGACACTCAGAACAGATCCCCCTGCTCAGGCCCCAGAAGGGCAGAGGGATGAACTGCACCCAAACGGGGTGTGGAGGGGGGGGCTTTAAAACCCCAAATCCTTGTAAACACAGCAGCTCTGGCCGCCTCCTCCTCCTCACTTCTCCTCCTCCTCGCTCAGGTTGGCATTCCCCTGGCGTGTGGACATCAGCTTGGTCTGCAAAAGAGCTGCTAGTTTTTTGGACGTCTTTTTGAGAAAGGCGCTGCCCGGGTGAGCACTGCTCACGTGCAGGTACAAGTCCTCCTGGGCGGGGCCCGTGTAGCCACAGTCCTCGCAGACGTAGAGCTTGTCCCGGCGTTGCTTATAGGCGTACTGCTGCTGCACCCCGTGGATCTTCTTCAGGTGGGACTCCAAGGAGCAGCGCTGGGTGAAGGCTTTGTTGCAGATGTCACATTTGTAAGGGCGAATGCCTGCAAGGTCGATGGGCAGACAGATCACCAGTGGGTCACGGTCATGCCAGAGCCTCCCGACCACGAAGCCATTTAAAAACATGACGCACAACCCAACAGCGAAAAAGCAAACCACCCGATTCAAAACCCAGCAGAGGAACCGAATAGACCTTTTTCCAAAGAAGGCATGCAAAGAGCCAAGAGGTACACAACAAGGCGCTCTACACCGTCGATGGTCCCGAGAATGTGAATCACCGCTGCAATGAAATATCACCTCCCACCTGTTAGGACGATTATCATCGAAGACAAGAGATAGCAAAGGTCCTTGAGGATGTGGAGAAAAGGGAACCCTCATGCATTATTGGTCTAAATGTAAACTGGTATAGCCATTACGGAAACCAGTAGGAAAGTTTCCCAAAAAATCAAAAATAGTAGTAACAAGTGATCCAGAAACCCCACATCTAGGATATATATCCAGAAGAAATGAAAACAAGATCTCAAAGACACATCGGGACACCCACATTCACTGAAGCATTATTCACAACAGCCAAGACATGCAAATAACCTAAGTGTCCATCAGCAAATGAACGGATAAAAAAGATGTGGTGTATTTAGAATAATGGAATATCACTCAGTTGTGAGAAGGAAGGAACTCCTGATATTTGCAACCTCGTGGATGAACCGTGAGGGCATTATGTGAAATAAACCAGACCGAGAAAGGCACATACTGCATGGTACCACCACTGTGTGTGAAAAAGTCAAACCAGTAGGAACAGAGTAAATAAACGGTTGCCAGGAGCTGAGGTGGAGGAAAAAGAGAGAGAGAGAGAGAAGAAAAAAAAAATCAGCACAACCAGGGATTCAACGTGAGGAAAATGATTAAGGCAGTAGATAAAGTGTGTCTACAAGGGTTCCCAACATCCACGTGAGCAAAGATAAAAAGAGATGCAAACTTAGCAAAGAAACACCACCTGGCTTTGGGAGGAAGGGTTTTGGTTTTCCCACTTGTATGCCTCAACGTTTCGATCTTACAGTGGGCAAAGTAAACCTTGTTTTTATTTTAGTTGCGGTTTTCCTGGAAATAGACCCTGTGACAAAGATTCCAGCAGGGCGGGTGGGCGAGGGAAGAAGTGGGGCAGCGAGAGGAAGGAGCCCACAAGGGGGACAGCCAGGTGGTCACTGCTGCGGGTAACCAGAGTTCAATTCCACTGGACAAGGTGAGGGGACAAGGTAGAATGCTCACCTCCGAGTCCCGAGTCACCCCACTCCTCGCAGCTGTGGTCTTGGCCGCCCCCCTCCTGATCCTCTACCCACCCCTGCTCCAACAGCCTGTCGGGGGCCGTGCCTGGGGGCTGCTGATTCTCCCTCGGTCTGGAGCCAGCAAGAACACTCTCGGGCAGAGTTGCAGGTGTGAGTAGTTGCAGCCTGGATCGGTGTGCCCAGAGATGGAAGGAGCCAGGGCGTGCGCTGGACATGGGCGACATCTGCTATAGGTAGGAAAGCATTTCCAAACTCGACCTCATGCTGGCCTTCGCATCGGGCTAATTTCGGTGGGGCTTGCCTTCTACATGGAGAGTTCCCTTGTGCCATCTCCACCGGGGAGCTCAGGCTCATGAAAGCACAGACCTTCCTATTTCTACCATGAGCACTCATCTTGACTGTGAGGTTGGAACATCACATGGACCGATACACGTCAGACCTAACACAGGCACTAAAGGGCGAGTATTGTGATGGGATACACGCAGCAGATGGGGGAGGCCCGCACAGTCAGACCATCTTAGAGCCCAAAGGCCAGCAGAGCCATCCCCTACGGGAACCCCCAAAGCCTCAGACGCAGAATTTAAGAGCGTGCCAAAAACTCATCAGTCAAGCAAAATGATATTTCAAAAATCGAAACACATTAAAAAAATCCATAGGAGCGAGTGATCAAAATCTTAAACAAGAACAAGTCCCAACAATGCCACCCTCGAGCTTGAAGAGAAAGGAAACACAAGTACTCTATGTAGATGTCTTCATGTGTTTCTTAAATGGTTATTCTTCTCCCTCATAATGTTCTAGTTGCTGAAAGAAATACTGCACAACTGAAAAGTAGCTGAACTGAAACTCACATTTAAAAATGTTTAAATATTTTTCCATGTTGGTGCCTACAGCTCAGCTTCATTCCTTTTTGAACAGCACCGTGGTGTTTCGTTGGGCCACTACACCCAAATGCCTTCTCTCACAAGCCAGACACAGACTGACTGCCGTGTCCAACCGGGTCCTGGCGTGGGCTCCCAGGGCCAACAGTCAGTTGTAGGAAATGCAGTCACAGCCTCGGCCCCCAGACTGAATCGAATGTGGAACTGTGGTCCTCAAACCCAGGGGGCTCATCAAAACACGGATTCCAGGCCCCAGCCCTGGTGTTTCTCGTTCTGGGATAGGGCTGAGACTCCCGCATTTCTAGCGTGTTCCCAGGATGTGGAGGCTCTTGTCCTGGGACTTCTTTGGGAGTCACAGGTCTGACGCTACACCAAATGAGGCGTGACCAAAACAAAAAAGTTAGAAACGAACATTTGAAGAGGCCCATGACCAGCAAGGAGACTGAATCACGAACCAAAAAACTCCCAACAAACAAAAAGTCCAGGACCAGACGTCTTCATAGACAAATCCTACAAAATGACGCATGAGGACGGCACTTTGGGGTCCGAAAGCAGCCCTGGCCTCAGCATTTTCTCTCCCAAGTTACTGTCCCCATTTCCTTAATGGCGCCTTGTGGAGGGGGGCTGAGAGAGCCCCTCCTGCTCATGAGGTGTGCAGATGATAAGGGAAGGGGAAGTGGGAAAAAATACTTCCCCCCACCCCCGTCCAACCACCCCAACAAACCAACTCCCTTCCCACACAGTCCATGCTCAGGAGCACACACGTGAAGCGCATCCCGTAACACGCACATGGAAAGGTGGCCTCGGGTCGATGCAATTCTACTCGGGCAGAGTGGAGGTCGGTCTTATACTCCACACATCCTAGAAAAACTGCCAGACGTTAAGAAACTCCTTTATAATCCTCAGCATTGGGTAGGCACATAATAGGTTCTCAGTAAATAATTCTTTTTTTTTTTTTTTTAAAGATTTTATTTATTTGACAGAGAGAAACACAGCCAGAGAGGGAACACAAGCAGGGGGAGTGAGAGAGGGAGAAGCAGGCTTCCCGCCGAGCAGGGAGCCCGATGCGGGGCTCGATCCCGGGTCTCCAGGATTATGACCTGAGCCGAAGGCAGTCGCTTAACCAACTGAGCCACCCAGGCGCCCCTCAGTAAATAATTATTAAAAGAAGGAATGAATGAACGAACCCCTACTGGCCCAGAGGAAGAGACTTAAGAAACAAATTTAAGGAACAGGGCTGCTTTGGCTTTCATGCTCACGTCATAGAGGGCTTTGCATCTCTTCAGACCTTCTGGGCATGACAGCAGCTGGCGCTCCCAACCTCTGGCAGATCAAGAAACGAAGCTGATCTCAAACTCACAGCTTATTGCAGCAGCGATTCACCCAGAGGGGCGCCCCGGTGGCTCACTTGGTTCAGAGTGGGTCGTGGTCCCAGGGTTGGGGGATGGAGCCTTGCTCCCGGCTCCCTGCTCAGCAGCAGTCTGCTTCTCCCTCTCCCTCAGCCCCTCCCTGCCTTGTGGGTGTGCTCCTGTGGCCTCTTTCTCTCTTTCTCTCTCAAATAAGAGAGCGAGACAGAGATAGTGAGAGACCGCAGGAGCAGGGAGGAGAGGGAGAAGCAGGCTACCCGCTGCGCGGGAGCCCGACGTGGAACTCAGTCCCAGAACCCTGGGATCGTCACCTGAGCCAAAGGCAGCTGCTTAACCAACTGAGCCACCCAGGCATCCCAATAAAATTTTTGGGTTTTTTTTTTTTTAAGATTATATTTATTTGACACAGAGAGAGATCACAAGTAGGCAGAGAGGCAGGCAGAGAGAGAGGAGGAAGCAGGCTCCCCACTGAGCAGAGGGCCCGATGCGGGCCTCGATCCCAGGACCCTGAGATCATGACCTGAGCCGAAGGCAGAGGCTTTAACCCACTGAGCCACCCAGGCGCCCTAAAATTTTTTTTCTTTTAAAGGAAGAGATTCACCCAGAGACCAGCTACTGCTTTCAGCAGTTATTGGAAATAACCCACTGCACTGTTCTAAAACATCCAAACTAAACATGTGGAGAGGACAGTGCACTTACCCCCAGCGAGCTCCTAGCCCCCCAGCTACGCACGCTTCCAGTCCTCCTGTACGGAGCCCCGCCCTATCGGTGACCCAGAAAGATGAGTGGGGGCCGACCAGGGCTTTGCCAGACCCCTGCGCCCGGCAGACGTGAGCGGGCCGGGAGCGCACTTCCTTCTGCACGACAGGTCAGCCTGAGCACCTTCCAGGGACTGAACCCCCAACACGGCCTGGACAGCAAAGGCTGAAGATTCCAGAGCCCTGCGCCATCCACATGATACAGAGAATGGGGATGACTGCTGTGGGTGCGCTTTTCCTAGCGACGGTGGGGTGTGAGCCTGGCTCGGAGGACGGGGGACTTGCAGACACCGAGATGGACAGAAGACAGGAGGCACTGAAAACTCCGGTCAGGGCCATTCTGACTTCACCTGCTTCACCCCCCGCTCTGGAAATACCATCACTCACTGATACAAGCAGACACAGTCATGCTGGAGGCCCTAGTAGATGGCCAGACCCCTCCAGACCTCAGTTTCTTTGCCCGTAAAATGGGAATGACATTCACACCCCCTTGTTAGTCCACTCTGAGGAGTAATGGCGACGTCACCTGCAGAGGGCCCAGCGCATACTATGCACTCAGTGGGATACCGACCGGAGAGTTCGCCATCCAGTGCAACAGGACACGAATATGCTCTTTTCCTGGATGGGCTGATGGGCACACAGGTAGGATTTGTTTTTACATTGGCTCCATATAGATACTTTCTGTATATGCATGCACTTGGGTTGTGTTGTTTATTTCACAGTCGGAAAAAGAGGGCTGATTGTTTTCAACGCGGTCATCAGGTGTCCAGTGGAGAGACCTCCCGTGCGCTCGTGACCCTCTGGGATGTTGTGCCCTATGGCCTCTCTGACCTCATCCAAAAAAGCACTGCGACTGGTTATCCAAAAGGGTTTCTTCTCTTCAAATTTTCTATTCCTATTACAAAATCAAGCTTCAGATCACATATCTGCAAAGACAATTTTTGGCTCCTGGTGCGCCTTCTGCTTGCTCTCCTTGTGGTAGCCACATATGCTATGTTACTGAACTTGATACAAACATGAACTTCAGCAGGAAGCTATTCACAGGCCTCCTTGTGGGACCGGGTATTGACGGCCGCCTCCTTGGGAGGGAACGTGGGCCATGCCCACCAAAGATCACCATGTGTCTACACTTTGGCCCATTTTAGGGGAACTATCTACAGAAAGACTCACACAGGTAGACAAAGGCTGTATACAAATATTCGTGGTAGTCTGACATTGAAGGAAAGAGGCGAAGGAGGGAAAGAAAACTCTGAGAATGGAAACAAGTTCATCAGTTGGGACAAGGGGAAATCATGGTGCCTCCATATTGGAAATTGTCATAATCTCATATTAAAAAATGCTCTGACAACTATTAAAAGGAGGTACGTCTGCCTGTCCAGATATGAAAGTGTATCGAAGGCACATACGACATGAAAAAAGCAACATGTGTGAACAACTTCGGGGGTAAATATTAAATGGTGGTTTGCTTTCAGGCATGGAACTTTTTGGGCTTGGCACGGCAGGAAGGCTTTACTTTTAATTTTTCCTTTCATTACTCCCCCCTATTATTTCTTTAGCTAAAAAGTAAGTCCAAATGAAATAGAGCATGGACAGCCTGAAGAGCCAAGGAGGCGACCCCAGAAGACAGCCTTGAACTCCCTGGTGGTAGAGTTTACTTTCTTTTTCTGCCATCTGCCCCACTCCAAACTTCTCCCAATCTTCATCTCCCGCCCCCCACACCCTGGGACCAGTCAATCCTTCCCGTAGGTTCCAAACAAAGACACCATTGTTTCCTCTTCTTCAATCAAGATGGGATTTGTTTGCCTTCCCGTCCCTCTCAATGTGGTGATGAAGATAAGGCCAGACGGAGTCCCAAGGGGCGGGGCAGATACCTCTGCTTGGGCCCAGGCCCCCTCCCCACCTCAAGGCCTCAACTCTACACTCCTCTGCTTCTCTCTTTGGAACTCCTGAAGCTTGGGATGGCCGGCGTCTGGAACAGACTCCTTTATTCCAGAGTCATAGCTATAACCAACATGGGTTAGATCCCTCATGGCACGAGCCCCCTGAAGGCTGTGTTGGGCACCCCACAGACGCGTGTGGCCTGTTCGGCTGTTTACAGTGGCTGGCCCATTCTTGCCTTCATTGGCTGGAGTCTCTTACACAGTAAGTAGCCATTTTCCGAACAAGAAAAATAAAAGACTCTCAGTAAACACTGTACTTGTCTGAAGGGCCTGGCACTTCTGGGCATACCAGTCAACAATGCCCAGGCCACATAAGATGCTCCGTGGCCCCGGACGAATGTGGTTCTGCCTCTCTGACACGCAACCTGGGTGCCACTGGTGGTCCTGGGTCCCGAGCAGCAAGGTGGGGTGCTTAGAGCTGAGACCAGTACATGCAAACGCAGGGTACTACGTTTTATTCTAGAATACGGGTCCCATTGCCCACCCCCCCACCCCCGAAAGCAAATCATCTCTTTCCATGGATGGCCATTCTTAGGATGCATCCCAGCTGGTTCAACCTAAACATTTAAACAAATCCAAAAGAACCTTCTCTAAAAACAGGCCTGTGATGTGATGTTTTTCACAGGCAACAAACTGAACATACATTCATTCCTTTTTTTTTTAAGGATTTTACTTATTTATTTGAGAGAAAGAGGGAGAACCCGCGCTTGAGCAGAGGGGGAGGGACAGAGCGAGACACAGACTCCCGCTGAGCAGGGAGCCCCACCTGGGGGCTTGATCCCAGGACCCTGAGCTCATGACCGTGCTGAAGGTAGACACAGAACCGACTAAGCCACCCAGGCGCCGCACCTGAGAATGGAAACAAGTTCATCAGTTGGGACAAGGGGAAATCATGGTGCCTCCATATTGGAAATTGTCATAATCTCATATTAAAAAATGCTCTCATACTGTAGCCACAATTCTTTTTTTTAAAATTAATTAATTAATTTATTTATTTATTTATTTTATTTTATTTTTCCCATTCCCAACACCCAGTGCTCCACGCTCTAGGCGCCCCCAGTACCCACCACCAGGCTCTCCCATCCCCCCACCCCCTCCCTCCAAGTCCCTCAGTTTGTTTCTGTGTCCAAAGTCTCTGTTGTTTCGTTTCCCTCCCTAGATTACCCTAGTTCCCATTTACTTTCCTTCTCCCACTGTCCTCCAGGGTACCACTCATGCATCCCAAGTAAGTGAAACCATGTGATACTTGACCCTCTCTTCCTGGCTTATTTCACTCAGCCTAATCTCCTCCAGTCCAGTCCACGTTGCTACAAAAATTGGATATTTGTCCTTTTTGATGTAGGCGTAGATTTCCATTGTATATATGGACCACATCTTCACACGCTCTGGGAAGCCCTTACGCTCCGGGACGCCCACACGCACGGGGGCGCCCACACGCGGGGGAGCCCAC
>PITA01034567.1:0-11473 GCA_004023965.1 Spilogale gracilis | reverse complement strand
AGTAGCTTCCCAGGGTTGGGAAGGAGGGGAGTTCTCTGCAAAGGAAGAACAGCAAGAGAATTTACTGGGTTAGCTGAACTGTTTTATATCCCAGCTGTGACAGTGGATATGCAGTGCTGTGTATTTGTTGAAATGAGGAGAACCATATATAACAGTAACTGAATTTTACTGTATGTAAATTTCTAAAAAAAAAAAAAAAAATCAAGTAGAATGTAAGGAAAACCCAAAACAGAATACAAGCTATACCAAATGAACTAATTCTGTTACAAATGAATAGCAATAACACTCTACAGGAGAACATAGAGAACAGAAGGAAAAGAACCTGTGCAACTTTGGAAACCATACTGATTGGATATTGGGAGGCTAAAGACAGAAAGTACTAAACAAATCCTCCAAGTCAGAAAATAGTTTCTCATAGGGGTTAAGTTAGCAGTTCTAAGACCTTTTAGAGGAATATGGAGGTTATTTTTTTTTAAAGATTTTATTTATTTATTTGACAGAGAAACAGAGCGAGAGAGGGAACACAAGCAGAGGGACTAAGGGAGAAGCAGGCCTCCCGCCGAGCGGGAAGCCCAATGTGGGGCTCGATCCCGGGTCTCCAGGATCATGATCTGAGCTGAAGGCAGTCACTGAACCAACTGAGCCACCCAGGCGCCCGCATTATGAGGGTTAAACAATAAGTAAATATATTGTGGAAAGTAGAGCCAGAATTCCTGCTGTTGGAGAAAGAATTTACATAGAAGAAAAACAAAGCAGGGGCACCTGGGTGGCTCAGTTGGTTAAGCGACTGCCTTCAGCTCAGGTCATGATCCCAGAGTCCTGGGATTGAGCCCCACATCGGGCTCCCTGCTTGGCAGGAAACCTGCTTCTCCCTCTCTCACTCCTCCTGCTTGTGTTCCCTCTCTGGCTGTGTTTCTCTCTGTCAAATAAATAAAATAAAATCTTTAAAAAAAAAAAGAAAAGAAACAAAGCAGACTACAGTGAATTCTTTATGTTTATTTTGGATTGGAGGCAACAGAATTAACTCACTTTTTTAATAGGTAGGTAGATAGGCAGTAGATAAACAGAAAAACAGGCAGACATGTAGGCACTCCCATGCATGGGTTTAAAATGACTATGGGTATGTGTGCAAATATAGATAGGCATGCACAGAAGTATTCCCAAGTTCTGTCAATAAAGAAAGGCTAGAAGCAATGACCCCTCAATATCAGTAAACATGTTATCCTGTCAGATCTTGGTTTCTAAGTCCCAGCTGCTAATTAACAAGACAAAACAAACAAACAAAAAACAAACTTGAAGGAGTGGTGTATTCCAGATCTGGGGCAGAAAAAATTGGCAGATGAGCCTATAGTATCTTGTTGTGCCAGAAACCACGGTGCCCATGCTTAAAATAAAGGATAGAGGGCATGCTGAATGACACAAGAGTCAACCTCAAAGAAGTTTGAATGCTCAAACCTGGAAAATTTGGGGCTGCACAATACAGTAATAGATTATAACTTATAAGTAAAATATGTACAATTCCTCATTCTTGTAAGTAAAGAGATAAAAAGCATAGCTCTTCCTTCTAAAGAAGTCCAACTAATACATGCAAAAAGAATAGAAAAATAGAAATCATGATTGAAATCCTGGAATAATAGTTATTTTACGTCAGATCTGCCAGTGGAAGAAAAATTAGCAAAATCTGAGGAGAGACAGGATACTTGCATAGTCTTGAATCATTTATTCATTACAATGGGGGGAAATGGCATATTTTCAGTGGAAAAACCAAGTCAGAGCCACCTTAATGAGATGATCAAAGTTAAGGTCACCACTAATAAGACATGTCAACATCATGCACATCCTGACATGATACACTGAGAAGAGCACACTGCCCTGTAATAATCTTGTTAAAAATAAGTACGTAGACTCAATTAATAATTAAATGAGATAATATTTGCCAAGTACTTAGAATGGTGTGTTGCACATGAGAAGCCACTACAAGATTTGAATTGGAATGAAGGCAAAAAAAGAAAGTAAAAGGAAAGAGGGGGAGATGTCATAGAAACTGAAAATTACTTTTGGGTCAATAGCACATGCAGGCATGGTTTTAAAATACTTTACCAAGCAGTATATAAACAAGCACATAAAGAATAAGTACTCAAAATGCTGAGTGAGGGAGTGATCCCAGTCAAGTGGTGTTAATCAGGGAATGCTAATGATAAATCATTTTTTCCCGTAAATACTGTGTATCTGATGAACCTAGCCTCAAGGGTACTTCATCATTTTTAATAAAGGGAAATTACATTTCGTCGTCCACAGTACACTGTGGTTCTAACAGCAAGTGCAAGCATCCATTCCACTCGACAATATATCTGAACCCACAGCTTTTGCAAGTTCTACAACTTTGGCATTCTTAGACCCACCATAGTTCCCGTCATCACCTCTTTTAGTGACTTAATCTCAAATTCTGATTTCTCTCTGATTTCTCCTATTTGCAGGATTTCTACAAAGATAGCCTGCCAGTGTCTCAGTTCTACCAATTTAAAATGAAGGTTTTCCACATTTTTCTTAAAATCAATCCTTTCCACATCATGTTTTCCCCAATTACATACATGTAAAATATCACACTTTAGAAACCTTTTCCATTGAGCTAAGTTGGTAAATGTTCTTATTATGCATTTATTATGATATATAGGTCTTATTTCCATCATATATTCATATATATATGCCATATATATCTCTTGCTGACCACTACCAGGCATTTGGCTAAATGATACAGATTCAGTAGGGAACATGACATTTTTACTGGATACAAGGAGGTGTCACTTAGAGGCTTATTGAGCGTTTCATTTCTTTCTCACATTCCCCATTTACTTGCTGTTAGGCAGGGTCATGGGACCAGTCCTGGCCAGAGGGCTGTGGGAAACAATGACACACATACCCACTTGAGCTAAGACAGTAAAAATCCCCTGTACAATTTTCCAGTAACTCTTCATTATGTCCTGGTGACAAAAAAAACCAAATTAATTAATTAATTAAAAAATCCTGTATTAAGACTTTGAGCTCTATCTGCATGTAGGAGGTTTATGTCAAAGAATTCTCTGACGGACAGAATGTGAAGGAACAATGGAAGAAGGTTAAATTGAGAATATGATGCGTTTTCAACCAAAGCTTCAGCTGATCCCAGGGATCCCTTGAGTTAGAGGGCTTGTGGGTTGGTTCCAGTTTGAGGCAGAGGTTCTGAGCCTTTGTAGTCCCTTATCAACCTTTTACTAAATTTGGCTATTCCTGGAGTAAGGCAGCTAGCTACCTTTGGCCTAAGCCTAGGGAATTTATAGAATTTGGGTTTAGCTGTGAGTCTTTAGCAGGGAACACTCCAGGTCACTGGAATAATGAGTGTGCTGGTAATGTAGGGAGAGAGATAGCACAGTTCCAGCTACTGCCATGGAAAACCCTTAGCTTGTCATTAGGTTGTTTCCATAGATCAGTATTTACAAATGAAGCTACTATAAACATCCATGTCCCGGTCTATGTAAAAGCATATGCTTATACTTCTCACAGATAAATACCTAAAAATAGCATAGGTGACCTTTGTAATTTGGAAAAAAATCAAGTGACCTTGTAAGTGCATGTCTCTTTTTTCATTTCGTATTGTGTCCCATATATTTGTTTTTCTACCTTTATGCCAATAGCCTATTGTTTTGATTATTGTAGCTCTATAAATCACAAGTTCAGCAAGTAGGAGTCCTCAAACTGTACTTTTTTCCAAAGTTATTTTGATTTTTCTTTAATCTTAATTTCTGTATTTTTTAATATCAGAAATGGGTTTTAGATCCTGTTAAAGACCTTTTTTTTTTTGCATCTACTGAGATGATCAGATTATTTTTCCTTTTTAGTATACTTAAAAGATAAATTACATTGGTTGATTTTATATTGTTAACCCAACCTTACATTCATTGGCTAACTTCTTCTTATTACATATTAGCATTTTTACATATTTTTGGATTCAGTTTCTTAAAATTTTGTGAAGACTGCACCTGTGTGTGTGATGTGGCCCACGAAGGTTATTGGTTTCTATTTTTCTCTTTTTTAATGTTTTTGACCAATTTAAAGTGTCTTATTTGGTGTCATTGAATGTATTGAGTAACATGCCCTCTTTTTCAGTTTTATGGAATACTATGAGTACAACTGGTATTTTTCCTTCAAATGTAGTGAAGTTCACCTTGAAGACCTCTGGTTCTAGCATACTTTTATCAGAAAGCTTTTAGCTACAAATCTTGTTTCTTTAATAGAAAGCTATTCAGTTTTTGTTTGCTTGTTTTGTTTGAGTGAACATTGGTGATTTGTATCTTCTAAGGAACTTGGCCATGGTATCTAAGTTGGGGAATTTTAATGTCATAAAGTTAATGGGCATTTTTTGTATTACACTTTTAGGTGTGTAGAATTTGTAGTGATGTTATATATTTCACTCATATTCTTGCCTTCTTTTTTTCATGATCAGTCTGCTTAGAGATTTCACAATTTTATCTTCCTGATGAGCAAACTTGTAGTTTCACTGATTTTTCTTTATTTGTTTTCTTTTCTCTGTTATATTAGTTTTTCTTCTCATCTTTATTATTTCCATTCTTCTGCTTTATTGTGTTTAATGCTTTTTTTTAATGGGAGAAGTTTAGATAATTGATTTGATTTTTTTTTTTTTTTGAGAGAGAGAGAGATTAACCATGAACATGGGGTAGTGTAGGGGTAGGGGTGGAGGGAAGGAAAGACTTTCAAGCAGACTCTGTGCTAAATTCAAAGCCCCCTGTGGGGCTGGATCTCATGACCTGAGCCAAAATCAAGTGTCAAATGCTTAACTGACTGAGCCACCTAGGCACCTCTGAAATAATTTTTTGATACAGGTCTTTGGTGATACCACTTTCTGTTTTAGCTACATCCCACAAATTTTAATATATGTGTTTACATTTTAATTCTAACAAGAATAATTGCCCATTATCTTTATGTCTTCTTTGGCTCATGATTTATTGAGAAATGTGTAATTTATATTTCAAATGGGTAGTGATTTTCCAGATATATTTCTTTTCTTTTTTTTTTTTAAGATTTTATTTATTTGACAGAGAGAAACACAGCCAGAGAGGGAACACAAACAGGGGGAGTGAGAGAGGGAGAAGCAGGCTTCCTGCCAAGCAGGGAGCCCGATGTGGGATTCGATCCCAGGTCTCCAAGATCATGACATGAACCGAAGGCAGTCGCTCAACCAACTGAGCTACCCAGGCGCCCCTCCAGATATATTTCTTATTTACATTTAGTTTAATTCAACTTTGGCAAGAGACTGCTTCCTCTCTTCTTAAATTCATTTTTCTTAAATTTTTGGATTTGTCTTATTACTCAGAATATAGTATCTTCTGGTAAATATCTTGGAAAAATTTAATTCCACTGTTGACTAAGGTGTTTTATGAACCATCAGTTTGGCGAAGTTGGCTGACAGTATGATTCCATCTTCTGTATTCTTATTGGTTTTCCATGTACTCATCTTATCAGTAATTGAGAAGTGGTATTAAAATGTTCTATATAATGTGAATGTGTTTAGTACTCTTTGCTGTTCCATCCATTTTTGTTTCATGTGTTTTTTTACCTCCATTATTATGTGCAGAAACTTTTGGAATTGTTATGTCATCTTGGTGAGTTGATTCCTTTCTCATTTTGATATAGTCCTCTTTATTCATATTAATATTCTTTGCTCTGAAATGTACTTTATCTGATTTTAATAAAGCTATTCCAGCTTTGAAAAAGAAAAGATTTTGACATGATATTTGGTTTTAGATTCTTTTTACTTTTATAATATTTGTATCTTAGTATTTATTTATTTATTTGCTTGTTTGTTTATTTGATAGAGAGACAATGAGAGAGGGAGCACAAGTGGGGAAAGAGAGAGGGAGAAGCAGGCTTTTCTGTGAGCAGGGAACGCAGTGTTGGGCTTGGTCCCAGAACTCTGGGATCATGACCATAAGCCCAAGTCAGATACTTAACAACTGAGCCACCCAGGCGCCCTGTATCTTGGTGTTTAAATTGTTTAAATTGAATTTCTATTGGCAGTGTTTTATTAGGTCTTACTTTGTTATCTAGTCTGACAGTGGTAACCATTTAATTTAAGTGTTAGGACCATTCTTACTTAATATGATTATTGGTATCTTTGGCTTTAATCTTGTATGGTATCTTGCTTTTCCATTTGCATCATCTGTTTTCTGCTTTATGTTTCCCCCTTCTTCTGTTCTTTGAATTAATTGAGTACTTTTTGCAATTCCATTTATCTCCTATGTTGGCTAATTAGTTACACCTTTTTTGAGTTATTTTAGTTGTTGGTTTTGAGCTTTTAGTAAGCAACTTAGATTTGCCTACTATTAGGTGATTTTATACCACCTTACATATAAGAATTTTGTAACAGTGCTATAACTTATCACTTCTCCATCCTCTGGCCGTTGTGCTATACTTTCTTTCTTTTTTTTTGTTAGTTTTATTTATTTTATAGAGAGATAAGAGTGGAGTGGGAAGGGCTGAGGGAGAGGATAGGGAGAGAATCTCCTGCTCAGCGTAGAGTCTGATGCTGGGCTTGATCTCATAACTCTGAGATCATGATCTGAGCCGAAACCAAGAGTTGTATGCTCAACTGACTTAGCTACCCAGGCACACCATGCTACTCTTGTTTTTTTTGTTGTTGTTGTTTTGTTTTCATTTTTTTTTTCAGTGTTCCAAGATTCATTGCCCATTCCCCACATCCAGTGCTCCATGCAATAGGTGCCCTCAGTACCCACCACCAGACTCTCCCATCACCCACCCCCTTCCTCCAAGTCCCTCAGTTTGTTTCTGTGTCCAAAGTCTCTCTTGTTTTGTTTCTCTCCGTGAATTACCCTACTTCCTATTTCCTTTCCTTCTCCTACTGTCCTCTATATTACTCCTTATGCACCGCACATAAGTGAAACCATGTGATACTTGACTTTCTCTATTTGGCTTATTTCACTCAGCATAATCTCTTCCAATCTGGTCCATGTTGCTACAAAAGTTGGATATTCATCCTTCTGATGGAGGCGTAGTATTCCATTGTATATATGTACCACATCTTCTTTATCCATTCATCTGTTGAAGGGCAGCTTGGCTCTTTCCACAGTTTGGCGATTGTGGCCATTGCTGCCATGAACATTGGGGTACATATGGCCCTTCTTTTCACTACATCTGTATCTTTGGGATAAATGCCCAGTAGTACAATTTCAGGGTAATACGGTAGCTCTATTTCTAATTTTTTAAGGAATCTCTATACTGTTTTCCAAAGCAGCTGCACCAGATTGCATTCCCACCAACAGTGTAAGAGAGTTCCCCTTTCTCCGCAGCCTCTCCAACACTTGTTGTTTCCTGACTTGTTAATTTTGGCCATTCTGACTGGTGTAAGGTGGTATCTCAGTGTGGTTTTGATTTGAATTTCCCTGATAGCTAGTGACGCTGAACATTTTTTCATGTGTCTGTTAGCCGTTTATATGGACAAGTGCCTCTTCATGTCTCTTGCCCATTTTTTGATATGTTCATCTTCTTTTTGGATGTTGAGTTTCAGTAGTTCTTTATAGATCTTGGATACCAGCCCTTTGTCTGTAGTGTCATTTGCAAATATCTTCTCCCATTCTTTAGGTTGCCTCTTTGTTTTGTTGGCTATTTCCTTTGCTGTACAGAAGGGTTTTTTTTGATGAAGTCCCAGAAGTTCATTTTTTCTTTTGTCTCCTTTGCCTTTAGAGACGTGTCTTGAAAGACGTTGCTGTGGCCGATGTCAAAGAGGTTACTGCCTATGTTCTTTTCCAGAATTTTGATGGATTCCTGCCTCACGTTGAGGTCTTTCATCCATTGTGAGTTTGCCTTTGTGTGTGGTGTAAGAGAATGGTCTAGTTTCTTTCTTCTATATGTAGCTGTCCAATTTCCCCAGCACCATTTACTGAAGAGACTGTCTTTTTTTCCACTGGATATTTTTTCCTGCTTTGTCAAAGATGATTTGCCCATAGAGCTGTGGGTCCATATCTGGACTCTCCACTCTGTTCCATTGGTCTATTTCTCTGTTTTTGTGCCAGTACCACGCTGTCTTGGTAATCACAGCTTTGTAATAAAGCCTGAAGTCAAGTAACGGGATGCCCCCAGCTTTGCTTTTCTTCTTCAGCAATTCCTTTGCAATTCGGGGACTTTTTTGGTTCCATATAAATTTTAGGATTGTTTGTTCCAACGCTTTGAAGAATGTTGGTGGAATTTTGATCGGAATGGCATGGAAAGTATAGATGGCTCTGGGAAGTATAGACATTTTGACAATGTTTATTCTTCCGATCAATGAGCATGGAATGGTCTTCCATCTTTTTGTGTCTTCTTCAATTTCTTTCATGAGTGTTCTGTAGTTCCTCGAGTACAGATCCTTGACTTCTTTGGTTAGGTTTATTCCTAAGTATCTTATGGTTTTTGGTACTATAGTAAACGGAATTGATTCTCTGATTTCGCTTTCTAGTTTTTCATTGTTAGTGTATAAGAATGCAACTGATTTCTGTGTATTGATTTTGTATCTTGCCACATTACCGAATTGTTGTATGAGTTCTAGTAGTTTGGGATAGAGTCTTTTGGGTTTTCCATATAGAGTATCATGTCATCTGCAAAGAGAGAGAGTTTGACTTCTTTTTTGTGAAGCTGGATACCTTTTATTTCTTTCTGTTGTCTGATTGCTGTTGCTAGGACTTCTAACACTGTGTTGAACAGTAGTGGTGAGAGTGGGCATCCTTGTCTTGTTCCTGATCTCAGAGGAAAGGCTGTTAGTTTTTCCTTGTTGAGAATGATATTTGCTGTAGGTTTTTTGCAGATAGATTTTATGAGGTTGAGAAATGTTCTCTCTATCCCTATACTTTGGAGACTTTTGATCAGGAACGGATGTTGTATTTTGTCAAATGCCTTTTCTGCATCAATTGAGAGTACCATATGATTCCTCTCTCTTCTCTTATTGATTTGTTCTATCACTTTGATTATTTTGCAAGTATTGAACCACCCTTGCATCCCTGGGATAAAACCCACCTGGTCATGGTGGATAATCTTTTTAATGTATTGTTGGATCCTGTTGGCAAGGATCTTGTTGAGAATAATGGTATCCATATTCATCAGTGATATTGGTCTGAAGTTCTCCTTTTTGATGGGGTCTTTGTCTGGCTTGGGGACTAGAGTAATGCTGGCTTCATAGAAAGAGTCTGGAAGTTTTCCTTCTGTTTCTGTTTTTTGAAAGAGCTTCAGGAGAATAGGTGGTTTTTCTTCTTTGAATGTTTGGTAGAATCCTCCAAGGAATCTGTCTGGTCCTGGACTCTTGTTTTTGGGGAGGTTTTTGATAACTGCTTCAATCTCATTACTAGATATATGTCTGTTCAAATTGTCAATGTCTTCCTGTTTCAGTCTTGGAAGTTTATAGGTTTCTAGGAATGTATCCATCTCTTCTAGGTTGTTAAACTTATTGGCATATAATTGTTGATAGTAATTTTTGATGATTGTTTCTATTTCCTTGGTGTTAGTCCTTATCTCTCCCCTTTCATTCATAATTTTATTAATTTGGGTCTTCTCCCTTTTCTGCTGAATTAGTTTGGCCAATGGTTTATCGATCTTATTGATTCTTTCAAAGAACCAGCTTCTAGTTTCGTTGATGTTTTCTACTGTATCTCTAGTTTCTGATTCATTCATCTCTGCTCTAATCCTAATTATTTCCCGTCTTGTGTGAGGGGTTGGTTTAATTTTTTGTTGATTTTCCAGTTCTTTAAGGAGTAATGAGAGTGGGTGTATTCGGGATTTTTCTTTTTTTTTGAGTGAGGCTTGGATGGCTATGAATTTCCCCCTTAGGACTACCTTTGCTGTATCCCATAGGTTTTGGATCGACCTTTATTCTCATTGGTTTCCATGAAGTGTTTCAGTTCTTCTTTGATTTCCTGGTTGATCCACAGATTCATAAGCAGGATTGTCTTTAGCTTCCAAGTGTTTGGTTTTCTTCTGAACTTTTTGTGGTGGTTGAGTTCGAGTTTCATGGCATTGTGGTCAGAGAATATGCAGGGAATAATTTCAATCTTTGGTATCGGTTGAGTCCTGATTTGTTACCTAGTATGTGGTCTATTCTGGAGAAAGTTCCATGTGCACTCGAGAAGCATGAGTATTCTGCTGTTTTAGGGTGGAATGTTCTGCATATATCTATGAGATCCATCTGGTCCAATGTGTCATTCAAGGCTCTTGTTTCTTTGTTGGTTTTCTGTTTAGATTATCTGTCCATTGCTGAGAGTGGTGTGTTAAGATCTCCTACAATTAATGTATCCGTATCAATATGATTCTTTATTTTGCTTAGCAGTTGGCTCATATAGTTGGCTGCTCCCATGTTGGGGGCATAAATATTTACAGCTGTTAGATCTTTTTGGTGTATAGACCCTTTGAGTAGTGTCCTTCTGTGTCTCTGACTACAGTCTTTAGATTAAAATCCAATTTGTCTGATATGAGAATCGCTACCCGGGCTGTCTTTTGGGGTCCATTGGCATGAAAGATGGTCCTCCATCCCCTCACTTTCAATCTGGAAGTGTCTTTAGATTCAAGATGTCTCTTGTAAACAGCATATGGATGGGTCCTGTTGTTTTATCCGGTCTGCAACCCTGTGCCTTTTTATTGGAGCATTTAGGCCATTCACATTGAGAGTGATTATTGATAGATACGTTTGTATTGACATCATGTTGCCTGTGATGTTCATGTTTCTATAGATTACCTCTGTAAATTTTTGTTCTGTGTCACTCTTGTGTTCATTTCTCTTTTATAGAACCCCTCTTAGTATTTCTTGTAGTGTTGGCTTGGTGGTTGCATAATCTTTTAGAGTTTGGTGGTCCTGGAAGCTCTTTATTTTTCCTTCCATTCTGAAAGTCAAACTTGCTGGATACATTATCCTTGGTTGCATAGTTTTGTCATGTAATTTCCTGAATATGTCTTGCCAGCCCTTTCTGGCTTGCCAGGTTTCTGTGGAAAGTTCTGACGTTATTCTGATGGTCCTCCCTCTATAGATAAGGGATCGCTTTCCCCTAGCTGCCCTTAAGACATATTCTTTAGTTTTATGATTTGCGAATTTCACAATTATGCGCCTAGAGGTTTTTCTGACCTCATTGATCTTCAGGGCTGTCCTCTCTGCCTCTAGGACATCAACATTTATTTCATTTCCCATATTCGGGAAATTTTCATCCATGATTTGTTCAACAATATCTTCTAGGCTTCTCTCTCTCTCAACTCTTTCGGGGATTCCAATAATTCTGATATTGGAGCATTTCATGGCATCATTTATTTCCCTTATTCTGTTTTCATGGGTTTTTAACTGTTTGCCCTAAGACTTCTCTTGCTCCTCCTTCTTAATCCATCTGTCTTCTAAATCACTGATATGATCTTCAGCTTCACTTACTCTAGCTGTTAGCATATTTAAATTAGA
>PITA01034566.1:0-11478 GCA_004023965.1 Spilogale gracilis | reverse complement strand
CCCCTGTCTCTGGGGGCAAGCCTCCAGACCCTCCAATTTGTTTCTACCTTTTTGCCGATGTTCTTTGTCTCTCGTGGCGGTCCAGAAGTGGGAAATATCACATTTCAGGCTGGTTTCATGGGTGTTCACGGTGGTCTTGTAGTGGTTTTTTGGTTGGAATTCAGCTCTCTTCAGGGAACTCCCTGAAATGCGGTCACCTGGCCTTCCGCCATCTTCGGGTCTCAATTAGCATAGTTTTAAACTTTTTATTTTATTGTATTATATTTTTTAATTCAAGTATAGTTAACATACAGTGTTACATTAATTTCAGGTGTACATTCCCTCATTCCCTCTCCTCACCTTTGGCATCAACTCTTTGTTCTCTGTAGTTAAGAGCCTGCTTTTTGTTTGTCTTTTTTTTTTCCTTTGTGTGTTTTATTAAATTGCACATGAGTGAAAGTGCATGATTGTTGTCTTTTTCTGACTTACCTTTTTTGAGACAAAGTCACAAGTTTTCCTTGCTAAATTCAGATTTATTTCTGTATAGTTTTGTAACAGTCCATGAAAATAACCAAAGTTTCTATCACATCTTGCTCATCTGGAAGCACATGGAATAAAATATGATCTGAGGTCTCTTTCCTGTTGAATTCTAAAGGATATTGGCTCAAATCATTTTTTTCCAGGGTCCTGGTCCTTCTCTTTTTGCATACGTGGGTTGTTATGAGGATCCAAAGACAAAATTCACTCAAAAAGTAAAACCCTTTCACAAAGTTTTGAGCTTACTGAAATTTTTTTCAATAATTAGGAAAAGGCACAAAAATTAATGCCATAAATCAGTACAGGGTAAACTCACACATTAAACACTCATTTTCTTTGAAGGCCTTTTAGCTACCTCAGAGTTTGGAGTGTCTCATTGCCGTATTACC
Organism: Spilogale gracilis; assembly: GCA_004023965.1. Taxonomy (NCBI): domain Eukaryota; kingdom Metazoa; phylum Chordata; class Mammalia; order Carnivora; family Mephitidae; genus Spilogale; species Spilogale gracilis. The sequence continues at coordinate 10,573 of PITA01034566.1, read as the reverse complement.
TCATATAATTATGTTATCTTTTCTGTTCTCTTTCTTGTGATTTTTTTTCTCATGGATTAGTAAACTATCTTCCTGTGCTACTCATACCCATGATTTTAAGACCCCAACCTCCCACTTCATAGTTGTCAACCTTAGTTGCTGCAATGATCATGCAGACCCTGTACCCAGAGAGTTAGAGAAGTCTCAGGTGGAGCCTGGGCACAGGTTGGTTTTTTTTTTTAAATGCTTCTTGGGGGATGCCTGGGTGGCTCAGCTGGTTAAACATCTGCCTTCGGCTCAGGTCATGATTCCAGGGTCCTGGGGTAGAGTCCCCCACTGGGCTCCCTGGAAACCTGCTTCTCCCTCTGCCTGCCACTCCCCCTGCTCTTGTGTGCTCTCTCTCTTTTTCTTTCTCTCTCTCTAGCAAGTAATTAAAATCTTTAAATGCTTCTTGGATAGTTCTGGAACTCAGGGACTAGTCAAATTATTTTTCCAGATACTTCCCTTTTTAAGTGGACTTCTAGTGCTAGATAGTTAAGAAAATAAAACTAACTTCTCACATATGGTTACATCTTCAAAATCTGAAGGCATATAGCTTATTTCATGTTGATTTCAATGTTTCAATTATTACCTCTTTTTAGTTTTTGTATTTTTATGCCAATTCTTGATAATATGAATTCTGAAACTCTTGAATTTTTCTTATGTATTACCAATATACACAACCCAATTGTGTGACTATTCTTCACTTCCTTTCGCTTTTAGTATTGTGTCAGATTTAAGTGTGTAGAAGTTCAATACCAGATAACACATGAGAAGTGCAACTCTACTTACTGCAATAACCATGGAGTAAGTAATTTCAATTTTCAATTTAGCACGATGCTTTGAACAATGCTATAAAACGGTTTGGAGATTTTTTTTTAAAAAAGCATTTAAAGGGCGCCTGGGTGGCTCAATGGGTTGAAGCCTCTACCTTCGGCTCAGGTCATGATCTTAGGGTCCTGGAATCGAGGCCCGCATCTGGCTCTCTGCTCAGTAGGGAGCCTGCTTCCTCCCCTCTCTCTGCCTATTTGTGATCTTTCTCTCTGTCAAATAAATAAATAAATAAAATCTTAAAAAAAAAAGCATTTAAAGTGATTTTCATGCTGCTTAGTATCATTTAATAGTTTATAATTTATAACTTCAATCTTATTTTCTTAAGAAATCTGGCCTATTTATTAGAGAAGATTAAGTAGAAACATTTAAGATGATTCTGGATAAAGTGTTTGGTAAATATAAGAGGTAGATGTGCACCATGTATTGTTATATAACCACAAAGGTCGTTAGAATTGTCCTTCTAGTCTTGCTTATTAATTCAGAGTCTGGGCTGTTCTATGAAACTGGAAACTAAATGATAATTAGTGACATGTTGCTGGGAATTGCCAGTATATGGATCTGGCTATTGAAAGAGCTGAAGAATTTTTTTTTTTTAAATTGCTTTGTCAGCGGAAGCTAAATATACTTTCTAAAGTATGGAACATATCAGAAAATTTGTGAAAATTTACTGAATTTGTTTATTCAAGTTAAATTCTCTAGAATGAATAAATTCTCTGAAATATAGTCTCTGTTTAATAAGTATAGAATAGTCATTGGTCTCTAATGAAAACCATCTTTGTCTGTAAAAAACAGTTGTTCTATTTTCTTATTACTCCAGGTTTGCAACAATTTAAATCATTGCCAGTGTGAAAAGGGGTTTGATCCTCCTACATGCCTGAAGAAGAAGGGAGAATTTGGAAGTATAGATGATGGGCACAAGGCTCCATCTGGTTAGTGTCTTTCAAATTTCATTAATCAAAGACAATATGTAAGAGAAAAAATTAAAGTATAGGTTCCAAGCTAGGTTACAAAGCAACTGATAGCAAAAATGTGTGTTTGTTTTATTTGTACTATTTTTAAAAATCTAAGACAGTATAAGTTCATTCTGTAATTTTTATATCAACATTGACATAGTTTATTAACAAAAAGTCTACCCAGATTATGCAATATAAAAGTAGAAATTCCAGTGCATAAAATTTGACTAGTTAATTTATATTGTTCACTTTGGATTGTCTCATACGTATCTAGTTTAAAATAGTGTTTTGTTAGTAGTCATTGTTATATTAATGTTGCCAGATTCTTTCAGGCTAACTTTTATTCCTTTTTGCTGCATTGTAGGGACTCCAGTCCACTCTTTTGAACTGTCCTCTCTAAAATCTCTCCCCTGGGGTTCGTGAATATTATTTTGAGATTAAGCAGTCCTGGCCGGGGCTGGGGATACCTGGCGGATATCCCCTGGTTTTAGAAGATATTGCAGCGCACCTAGAATAACCTGGGAGCAGAGGCTGTCCACCTTCACCCCCTTTCCTTTTGGGGCAAATAAATACTGAAACTCCTTTACTTGAAGCTTGGATACTAGGGGGAAGGAGAACCAACTTTTTACAGAGTTAACCACAACCATATTAGACTGTATATGAAACCAAAAGAAAAAAAAAAGGAATGATAGTTTAACATGTAACATACTTATACACATATATTATTTTCACATAAATATGTATAAGATATTTAAAATTACATATTGTATCTTGATTTTTGTTACATAAATACTATTTTTAAGCAAAATAACAGTACAAGTTACCAGTGTGTACAACCAATTAAGAAAATATATGTGAACAAAAATGTAACAGTATTTTATAATAATATTTTATAATATATCCTTTGAAATAGAAATTTATATTTACCACTTTAAAAAGTCTTTACTGGATATCTAAATTTTATTTATACTAAAAGATTATATTATTATATTATTATTATATTAAGATTTATAAATGTAAGAATTTTCAAAAGGGGAATATAAATATAGGAAAAATTAAGCTTGCCCTATATTTAATAAAAAATAACAGGGCACCTGGGTGGCTCAGTGGGTTGAAGCCTCTGCCTTCAGCTCAGGTCATGATCTCGGAGTCCTGGGATCGAGGCCTGCATCCCGCTCTCTGCTCAGCAGGGAGCCTGCTTCCTCCTCTCCCTCTGCCTGCCTCTCTGCCTACTTGTGATCTCTCTCTCTGTCAAATAAATAAATAAAATCTTAAAAAAAAAAAGAAGCTTATCGACTGAATGGAATTTGCAGAAGTTTACATTTGCACTGCCTGCTAAGTATGCATATAGATCGACAAAGTCCAGTTTGGATTTGAGCAAGATAATAAAATTTTTTTTCTGTAATTAAAATCTGTGTAGAAATTAAGAATCTTATTTTAAACTTCATTTTAAAAATCAAATTACCTAAGAGCTGGGGGAATATTTTGCTGCCCTATTCACTTGGTAATATATGACAGAATCATTGCTACACCTAAGGGGTCAACAGATATAACAATTCTCACATTATCTCCCACAGGACATTTTAGTGCAAACTGTGAACCAGGAAATATAACTTCACTTGGTTTTTAGACCAATGAAGGGAATGAGTGATAGAGCAGCTCATGTTTGTTCCTATGCTGTGCCAAAGCTAATTCTAATTTGCTAGGTATTTTTGTCTGGACATTGGTTTCTTTTGTGGAGAGAAAAGTGTTTTGTGTTTATTTGTGCTTTTTTAATTTGGGAAACAAAAATATGCAGTTGACTTAAAAATACTTGCTTATTTCATCCAAGAAATTTGATATAAAAAATTTGATATTCAACCTCCAAATATGCTTTCACATCATCTCCACCATACCTATTCCAAATTCTTTTTTTAAATGAGATATAATTGACATATTTTCAGGTGTATCATATAATTCAATATTTGTATACATTATGAAATGGTTGCTCTAAGTCTAGTTAGCATCCATGATCTACATAAAGTTTTTTTTGTGTGTGATGAGAAATTTCAAGCTCTATTCTCTTAGCAACTTTCAAATATGTAATACAGTATTATTTACTATAGTAACCATCCTGTACATTACCCTCCTAGGAATTATTTATTTTATAAGTGGAAGTTTGTACCTTTTGACCTCCTTTATTCATTTCACTCAACCCTCCATACCACTGGTAACCATCCATCTGTTCTCCATATCTGTGAGCTTTTTTTTAAGATTCCACATATAAATGAGATCATACAAATATACTGTCTTAGTGTCTGACCTATTTCACTAACATAATGCTGTCAAGATCCATCCATGTCATTACAAATAACAAAATTTCATTCCTTTTTATGGCTAAATAATATTCAATTATCTATATATGACCACATTTGTTCATTGATGGACATTTAGGTTGTGTGGCTATTGTAAATAAAGCTGCAGTGAACATGGGTGGTGCATATATAGTTTTGAGGTACAGTGTTTATTTTCTTTGGCCGTATACCCGGAAGTCTTATTGCTGGATCATATGGTAGTCCTATTTTTAATTTTTTAACCTCCCCCTCCATACTGTTTTCCACAGGAGCTGCACAGCTTTATATTTTTACCAATGGTGCTCAAGGGTTCTCTCTATATTCTTGCCAACACTTATTTCTTGTCTTTTTGAGAATAACCATTTTATTTTTTTATTTTTTTTAATTATTTATTCATTTGAGAAAAAGATCATAAGCAGGGGGAGAGGCAGAGAGAAGGAGAAGCAGACTCCCTGCTTAGCTGGAAGCCCAATGCAGGGCTTGATCCCAGGTACATTCAAGTTTTAAAACATTTTAAGTTAATATTTGTTTATGATATAAAATAATCCAGTTTCATTCTTTAGCATGTGACTATCCAGTTTTTTCAATACCATTTCTTTAAGAGATTGTCCTTTCTGCCATTTTATATTCTTGGCTCCTTTTTTGTAAATTAATTGACCATATTGTGTGGGTTTATTTATGCATCCAAATTATTTTCATCATAATGTATAATATGTTATATTAAATAACTGTTTGGTTATTTATTTCTTTAATCCAGTTGTATGTGTCCTTCCATCTGTCATTAAAAATAATCATTCATGGTCAGTGATGTCTGGGTCATAGTGGTATTGTAATCATTCTGATTATCATTATCTTAGGAAACATGATTCAATATTGACAATATGAAAAATTAAATTAGTACTCTTTTGACACAAAGCACAATGGCTAATCTAAAGACTAAGTCAAAGATGGATGATTAAATAATTTCAATACCCTTAAGTTGCACACTTCAGTCACATCACTTGGAATGAATCATAAATTACAACTGTCAATATCAGGAGTCAGAGTTAAAAACAGAAGCCACAGAAGGCAGATAATTTATGCTTTATTCATTTGAAACCAGAACAATGTTGCTTTCGGTCTCTATTTTTCAAGCGTCCATATGGATTTTCTTCTTTGCTTCAACCCTCCAAACCAACTGCCATAACTCAGAAAACTTACCATCTCAGGAATGGATTATTCAGGATTTGAGACTTTGCATATGACAACTTAGATCGTCCCAGGCAAATGTTCATGCTTGGTTTCCCTAGGTCACTGTGTGTTCTGATGGTGGTAGAATGAGCGTGGTGCTTGCACCTGGGATCAGAGGAAAACTTAGTCAGCTGCCATAGAGTCTGTCTTCATCCATATATTCTGGGGCCTCTAGGTCTACTCTGAAAGCCCTGGGCTGGTATGCCATCTGGCTGCATGCATTTTCTGTACCCAAATAGTCCTTCCTGGGGCTCTGTACCCAGACAAAGATGACGCCTAGACTCAATGTGGGGGAAGCCCTTCTGATGCCAAATGCATTTTGGGGCATAAAGATGAGAGGCAAGGTGATCTTAAGGAGCCCGGTTTCTTTAATACCCTTATTTCATTTATTTTGTATATCACTGACTTAACAAAATATGGCTTGGAAAAAACTAAAATTATGGAATTTATGATGGCTTTATTTGCAGCCAGTACATTATCAACTTAATATTTCATGGGTATTACCACAGGATGTTTAACCATTTTATAGCATTATATATATAGATATAAGTACATAGGTATACATATATACATAATTGGATATATATGTGTTTATGTGTATGTTGCCTGTTGTTTGCATATTCTAGAATCTAAATTCTGTATTTTTGTCTACTTTCCTACTTAATATATAAAACTATAAAAAGTATATTTTTATTTGACATTATAATTTTTCTTTCAAAAATTGAAATTATGCAATCCTAATTCCAGAGATTATCACTAATAATACTATACATTATTCTTGATTTTCAGGGGTTATTATCAATCTTTTTAATCCATGACAAGCTAGCAGTAAAAAGAAATCCACTTGCATATCTTTAATTTCATGAAGCTTCAATTTACCTATGGTTATACGAAATTTATAATTCTGCTCTGTATTGCTCTCTCATCACACTTGGCAATCTATTTTACTGATATTTTTGACCCTCTCTAACATACACACATATTTATATATGTATGTTTACTTGTAAAATACACATATCTTAAAATATACCTTTTTAACCATTTTTAAGTCTACAATTCAGTGGTATTAAGTCCATTGTTGTGTAACCACTCTCCATCTCCCGAATGCATCATCTTGCAGAACTGAAAGTATATATTCTTTTTTTTTTTTATTTGACAGAGAGAAACACAGCCAGAGAGGGAACACAAGCAGGGGGAGTGAGAGAGGGAGAAGCAGGCTTCCTGCCGAGCAGGGAGCCCGATGTGGGACTCGATTCCGGGTCTCTGAGATCATGACCTGAGCCGAAGGCAGTCGCCCAACCAACTGAGCCACCCAGGCGCCCCAAAAGTATATATTCTTTAAATGATAACTCCCCATTCCTTTCTCCCCTAGCTCCTGGCAACCACCACTCTATGTCCGTCTATGAATTTCACTACTTCTGAAGCTTAATATAAGTGGAATCATACAGTATTTGTCATGTTGTATCTGGCTTATTTTACTTCATACAATGTCCTCAAAGCTCATATTGGAACATGTGTTAGAATTCCTTTAAAAAAATTTTTTTTTAAATTTTATTTGAGGGCAAGACAGCGTGAGCAGGGGTGAGAAGCAGAGGGAGAAGCAGACTCCCTGCTGAGCAGCAAGCTTGATGAGGGGCTTGATCCCAGGACCCTGAGATCATGACCTAGCTGAAAGCAGATGCTTAACTGACTGAGCCACCTAGGTGTTGTAATTCCTTTATATTTAAGACTGTTAATATTCCATTACATGTATGTACTACATTTTGTTTGTGCATTCATCTGTCGATGGGCAGTTGAGTTACTTCCAAGTTTCAGTTATTGTGATGAATGCTGCTATGAACTTGGGTGTATAAGTATCTATTTGAGTCCATGCTTTCAATAACTTGGGGTCTATACCTACATGTGGAATTGTTAGATAATATGGTGATTCTATGTTTACATTTTTTGAAGAATCTCCATACTGTTTTCCACAGAGGATGCATTATTTGCGTTCCTACCAACAGGAAACAGGGATTCGCTTCTCCACATCCATGCCAAAACTTGTTATTTTCTGTTTTGTAAATGGGTGTAAGCTGATAACTCATTGTGGTTTTGATCTCTCTATGGGCATAGAATGAAACATGGATCAGAAATTACCTTTTTCATTTTTAAGAATAATTATCATTTTGTTGGAAATGTTATCAGAAAGTCTTTCTGTTGTTGTTTTTAATTTGTTACTTTTTACATGTAGGAGCCTACAGATTTTTGTAAATATTTTCAGCAATATTTTAGTTTTTAGGGCAGTGAACTGATGTGACTGCAATTAATAATAATTTTGTCACATCTTTTTAATAATAATATTTCTTTCCTTTTCTTTGGTTAATCTCTACCCCCATTTCATAATTGGCCTGGGTAATCCATTCAGAATAAAAGGATATAATGACAAAAGAGGTGATAATTAATTTATTCCTAGGAAAAGTTCCATTATTTTATCATGAAAAATAGCAGTGAGACAGGCATAGGATAAAGATTCTCATTCTAAAGAAAGAAATTGGAAGGAAGGAAGGGATGACAGATCCCAGTAAATACAAAATCTCGCAAGCTAACTTGCATTAGATTTTTTTTTTTCGGTTTTTATTTTTTTTATTTATTTTTTTTATTTTTCTTTATTTTTTTTTTTTAGATTTTTTTTTTTTTATTGTTACTAAATTTTTTTTTTCCAGTGTTTCGGTGTGGGGAATGGGGAATGAATCTTGCATTAGATTTTTAAGTTTCCAGAATACCGTCTTTGGCTTGATATTCAGGCCCACTGCAGTGCAGCATCACGCCGTAGCCCCCAGACATCAGCCCCACCCCTGTGGCCCTGCCCGCATGACTTTGCAGTCTCCCTGTCTCCAAGGCACTGGGCTGGGGCAGCTGAGCTGAAGTCAAGGAGGGAAGCTCCTGGGGCTGTGATGGGCAAGAAGACCCTGATGATCTCTGAATCACCGTTGGGGCATTCTTCTCTTTTCTTGAAGAATGAAGTATATTGTTGTCCCATCCTGTTCCCTTTAGTCCAGCCTGGCAGTGTGTCTGCCTTGATGATCTCATCCCTATTCCTTGATTCTCCTGAGATGGATGCTAAGATTGTTTATATGCAATAATCTCAGTATCAAATGATTTTCCAGGCACACATTGAGCATTTGGTTAGGATGAGAATTCTCCAGGTCTCTAAGTTCTGGTATCTCTTTACTTAACACTTCTTCAACTCATCAATTTGCTCCCACATTTGCCATAAGCAGTTGGGAGGGCCTGGGCCATACTTTCAACGTTAGAAATCTCCTCAGCTAATTATCCAGTTTCATGGTTCATACGTTTTATCTTGTGAAGCACTGGGGCAGGTCTAAGAGGAGCATATTGAGCCATGAACATGCATGACTATCGCTGGGGGTGGCTCCTCTTCCAGAGCTGAGGCTGACAGAGCTTCTGCATTGTTTCACCTGGAAGAGAAGTGACAGAACAGCACTGTATACCAAATTAAGACAACAAAAACAACAACATGCCAATAAATTATGGATAAAGCAGAGTTTGATACATGATCAACCCAGATAGGTGGCTGGTATGTACAAAGAAGTGGAAGCTTAGGAGCCACAAGATCAGATACTCAGGCATGAACACAGATGTCCGCTGAGGATGAAGAATTCTCAGAACACTTGATGAGAAGGGGCACTTGGGTAGCTCAGTCACATAAGCATTAGACTCTTGATTTCAGCTCGGGTCATGATCTCAGGGTCTTGAGATCAAGACTTGTGTCAGCTCTGCACTCAGTGGGGAGTCTGCTGGAGATTCTCAGTCTTCCCCCCCCCACCACTTGCATGCACACACATGTCCTCTCTCTCTCTCAAATAAATAAATCTTTAAAAAGGAGAACTGATGAGAAAAATGTGATATTAATATTATTTGGACAGAAATAGGTCAAAGTCAGACAACCATGCATTCTACAAAACAATTTTAGAGCCATTTTCACAATTTTCTATTGCTATATACTTGACTAAAGAACTTAGGTAAATATTGGATATTTAGTGACTGCTAATTTTAATTTCTAGAAAGATATTTCAGTAATATGAGAGAAATTAAATGCCACACTTCCTAAATTTAATTCTCATATATAGGTACACTCCCAATACTCTCTGTGATGTACATGTTTGAACTTTAGATAAGCTGTATCAGAAAGAAATTGAAGGGGCACCTGGGTGGCTCAGTCATTAAGCGTCTGCCTTTCGCTCATGGTCATGATCCCAGAGTCCTGGGATCGAGCCCTGCATCGGGCTCCCTGCTTGGTGGGGAGCCTGCTTCCCCTCTCTCACTCCCCCAGTTATGTTTCCTCTCTGTGTTTCTCTCTGTCAAATAAATACATAAAATCTAAAAAAAGAATTGAAGAAATGTTTGCAGGTATTTAACATGTGCTTATGAAAGATTACCTTCAATCAAATAAATTGCTATATGATGTAATGTTGAAAACTCATAGACGTCAATAAAGCACTAGTTAACAGTCTGTTTTATATGTTAATTTGATTTTTAATATTATAATATGTGAGTGAAATGTTTACTGTTTGGGAATAATGTTGGTAATGATATCCTCTCCACATTTTTGTTTGGATAATACAATCTCTAACACAATTTGAAATGGTTATTTTCTATTATAGGTAAAAGCTACTTGAGGGAACAAAATACCACTCCTTCAAAACACCGATTCCTACTCATTTTCTACATTTCTCTACCTCTGCTCATCATCACTGCCATTGTTTTAATAAAGCAGAATAAAATAAGAGAGCTGTGCTACAGAGAGGAAACTGAAAGTGAGAGGTATATATGTGTTTATTCATATTAAATTCAAAGAGTCAGGAAAAAAGTAGTCATGTTTCATCATGAATAATCTAAGATTATAGGTAGAACAATATGAGGAGAGGTCCAGGGATACATTTCTTTTTTTTTTTTTTTTTTTAATTTTTATTTTATTTTATTTTATTTTTTTTGTTATTGTTACCAAATTTTTTTTTTTTCCCATTCCCAACACCCAGTGCTCCACGCTCTAGGCGCCGCCAGTACCCACCACCAGGCTCTCCCATCCCCCCACCCCCCTCCCTCCAAGTCCCTCGGTTTGTTTCTGTGTCCAAAGTCTCTGTTGTTTCGTTTCCCTCCCTGGATTACCCTAGTTCCATTTCCTTTCCTTCTCCCACTGTTCTC
>PITA01034565.1:0-11478 GCA_004023965.1 Spilogale gracilis | reverse complement strand
GAACTAGGGTAATCTAGGGAGGGAAACGAAACAACAGAGATTTTGAACACAGAAACAAACTGAGGGACTTGGAGGGAGGGGGGTGGAGGGATGGGAGAGCCTGGTGGTGGGTACTGGGGACACCTAAAGTGTGGAGCACTGGGTGTGGGGAATGGGGAATGAATCTTGAAACACTGGAAAAAAAAATTTTTAGTAACAACACACATTTAAGTGGTATTTTAAGAGATGACAAAGAAACTGTTAAGGTCTAAAAGTTGTACTTCTCACATGCAAAAATAAATATGAGTTACTGTAATTTCATAGAAGTTATTTTATTTTTTAAAATACTTTACTTATCTGACAGAGAAAGAGACAGAAGGAAAGCACAAGGCAGTAGAGTGGCAGGCAGAAGAGGGAGAAGCAGGCTCCCCAGTGAGCAGAGTGCCCGATGTGAGACTCCATCCCAGGACCCCAGGATCATAACCAGGACCGAAGGCAACGCTTAACCAACTGAGCCACCCAGGTGCCCCCGACCAAAGTTATTTTAATGTTTGTAAGGAAATGGCAGCCACCAGGCTAGATTAGTTGGACTAATAATATGGGACTTGGAGTTATGAGGTGCTATACGGTTCTCTTTATACAAAACAGTATTTTTTTAGGGACACAACAGAAATTGATCAAAAATTTATATCGTATAGATTTTTTAAAAAGTAAAAAGAATCAGGGCGCCTGGGTGGCTCAGTGGGTTAAAACCTCTGCCTTCGGCTCAGGTCATGATCTCAGGGTCCTGGGATCAAGGCTGGCATCGGGCTCTCTGCTCAGCAGGGAATCTGCTTCCCCCTCTCTCTCTGCCTACCTCTCTGCCTACTTGTGATCTCTCTCTGTCAAATAAATAACATCTTTAAAAAAAAAGGTAAAAAGAATCAAATCACATAGAGCTGGGAAATAGGTTTTCCTGTTCATTTCAGGGTCCCAGACAAGTTGATAACGTAGTGGTAGCACAGTTTAGTTGGAATGTAAATTGATACACCCACTGTGGAAAACAGTATGTAGCGTCCTCAAAAAACTAAATATAGAAATACAATCTAGTAATTCCACTATTGGGTATCTATTCAAAGAAAATGAAAATGGTAATTTGAAAAGATATACACATCCCTGTGTTTACCACAGCATTATTTAAAATAGACAAGATATGAAAACAACCTAAATGTCCATCATTAGATGAATGGATAAAGAAGATAATATATATAATACACACACACTGGAATATTACACATAATATATATGTGAATATATATATACACATAGATATACACATATACACACACACACAGAGTGGAATACTATGTGATACACACTCATACACACACACACAGTAGAATATTACTCAGCCTCAAAAAGAGAGTAAGGGGGCGTCTAGGTGGCTCAGCTGTTAAACATCTGCCTTCAGCTGAGGTCATGATCCCAGAGTCCCACGATTGAGCCCCACATCGGGCTCCCTGCTTGGCGGGAAGCCTGCTTCTCCCTCTCTCACTCCCCCTGCTTGTGTTCCCTCTCTGGCTGTGTTTCTCTCTGTCAAATAAATAAAATTAAAACAAAAACAAAAACAAAAAAACCTCAAACCCCACACACAAGAACCAGCAATCTAGTATTTTATTTTCAACTACCAGTCATCAAGAAAAATCCAAGCAAAAAAAGTGTTGGCGCTTCTAATCTCTATGCATTTTCAATAAATTCTCTTAATAGGTTAAAACTTGTATACAATAGGGGCACCTGGGTGGCTCAATTTAAGCAACTGTCTTCAGCTCAGTTCATGATCCTGGAGTCCCGGGATTGAGCCCCACATCGGGCTCCCTGCTCAGCAGGAAGTCTGCTTCTCTCTCTTTCATTTCCCCTGCTTGTGTTTCCTCTCTAGCTGTGTTTCTCTCTATCAAATAAATAAATAAAATCTTTAAAGAATTAAAATTAAAATTTAAAAAAACAAACCTGTATACAATAGGATTCTTGTTTTCCATAGCTAAAAATGTGCAGATGTAGCTAGATTTAACTGATTTCATTATTCTTTTAAAAAATATGTGAAAATTAATATTCTTTAAACATTCAACTTTTAATGTTTTAGGATTTAGAAAAATATTGGGTATTACAAGTTCTAAACCTAGGTTCTTTTTTTCTATCACCTTTATAAATAGATTGTTAATGATTTCTACATGGTTTTATAATTTTAATAGTGAATTTAGGATTCCCTTTAAACACTCCTTGGGACTTGCTTTGGTTATCTGCCACTCAAAAATGTGGGTATGATTTATAAAAGCTGAAAGAGTATAAGAGTTCATTTGAAGTAGTAATATTAAGACATGAACTCATTAAAAACAATGCAAGGTGGGCCCCTGGGTGGCTCAGTGGGTTAAAGCCTCTGCTTTCGGCTCAGGTCATGATCTCAGGGTCCTGGGATTGAGGCCTGCATCGGGTTCTCTGCTCAGCAGGGTGCCTGCTTCCTCCTCTCTCTCTGCCTGCCTCTCTGTGTACTTGTCATCTCTCTCTCTGTCAAATTAATAAATAAAATCTTTAAAAAAACAACAACAACAACAACGTAAAGCATGGGGTGCCTGGGTGGCTTCGTCAGTTAAGTGTATGACTCCACATCAGTTCAGGTCTTGGTCTCAAGGTTATGAGTTCAAGCCCTGCACTGGGTTCAGAGCATATTCAAAAAAACAAAAACAAAAACAAAAAAAACCCCAAAAACAAACAAACAAAAAAAAAACAAAAAAACAAAAACACCAAAAGAAAATAAATATAAGCTATTTTACATTAAAGAAAGGTTGTTCTTTGCCAAGAATAATAATAATCTGCTGAAACTGCTTTTGCAAAGGTCATCCAGTGACTGCTATCTGGGTTGGTACATGGCATCTGCAATCAAGCAACACCTCTCAGGACCCAAACACCTCAAAAAAAGATACTAGAAATAGTATCTCCTAAGAAAGTTAACCATAAAATCAAAATAAGATGAACCAAAAACAGAGATGAGGAAGTCAGATGACTAACTAAATTTAAGATATTAACATGCAATTAAAAGAAATGCATCTATCAGAAAGGAGAGTTGGTTAGCAACAGAAATGATGAAAAAGGAAATGTAGGGAGACAAATGTGGCCAGTGCCAATGGAAGCACTGCCCAGGAGAGAGGATATCCTGTAAGGCTGATGGATGCAAGTAAGTGTATGCAAATACATTATGAAGATGGAAATATCACTTTATCAGAGCCTGAAGCCACTGAAAATTCTAGTCATTTACAGTCAACTCCCTCATTCTAATCCCATGCTCCTATTCACTAGGCGATTTTTGATAATTTGGCTTTCCATATAGCATTCTACATGGAGAGAATACCCTCCCTGATGCAAATATCTAACACTCATTTTACATTACTGAATTGGTATTCTGAAACACACACACATACACACATTCTCTTGTGATGGCGATATCTATCCTTGAATAAAAATGCAGGCTCTAGAATCAGATTACTTAAGTTCCCATTGATGTACTCTGCGACCTTGGGAAATTCATCAATCTCTTAGTGTCTATATCCTTGTTTGTAAAATGAGGGCTGCTGTGAGGGCTGTCACGAAGATTAAATGCAATAATGCATGCATGTAAAGCACTTAAGACAGAACCTGGCATATAGCAATCATCATGTTAGCTACGGTTATTACTTTTTAAGATAAATTAACATCTCCAAGTCTGATCTGTTCTGAAACTGATGTGTTTCTGAAAAACTGAACCAAGACCACTGGGGGCATTGATGCACAAAAGAATATCGGGACAGTTTTCTCCTAGACTGATTGGAGGCTGGACCTGGTAAATTCAAGGCCACCCATCTCTTTTGAGAATTTTTTTTGGAAACTAGATCACCCTCCTGTCCAAGTGAAAACCTGACCTCATTGTATAACAAAGGGTCACAAACTCAAATGCCTACATGATCAGACAAGTTACCTAATGAGCAGACCTTGGGCGTTGAGTTTGCAAAGAAAGTAACCATGAAAAGACAGTGGAGGATGAAGAACACAAATCAAGTCTAATGGCATTCAAACACAAATATTTTTAAATATTCTGTCAGACAAACTACAATGTGGACAGATTTTAGGTGTAGAGCCAGCTGACTGCAAGCCCTGAAGCACTGTTTCATTCATCATTTTAAAGGTCCTAATTTAGATATCCTGTGGCCAATTTCTAACCTTACCCTTATCTGCTCTATGATCACCCCTTCTTTGAAACCTTCTCCTCCCTTGGCTTCCAGAAAAACCTCTGTCTCCCTTATTGTCTACCACATATACCTGGGTAATTTCATCATTCGGACTAACATCTTTGCTAAAAACTCTGAGATCTTTATCTCCAGTTCTATCAACTCTTAAGAAATATCTCATGAATTTTGCCTTTTGTCTGCTTTCTCATTGCTGATGCTTTTGATCAGGTCCTCATTCCCCAATTTCTAGATTTTTACAGTAGCTTTGACTCATTCCTTTCTTTCATACACCGCATCCACTGGCAAATCTTAATTGCTTCTATCTCAAAATCATATACAAAATCCAACCATTTTCTCCTCACTAGTCTAAAACCATCATCATTCATCACTTATATTACCATGAGCAACTTCTTTCATACCATTCCTTTACCACAGCAAGACCCTGCTGCTCCTTTGTTCAGATCCTCCAGTGGCTCCTTTACCACTCAGGGTGAAACCCAACTTCTTTGAAGTGGCTTTACAAGGCCCTACCTACACAATTGCCCCTGTTGCCCGCCTAACTTACTTCTCTTCCCCTCACTTACTGTTTACTCTAGCCACACTGCTGCCTTGTTCTTTCCTTAATTATACTAGGCTCATTCCAGGTTCTGGGCTTTTTTTCATCCTCTGTTCCCTTTATCTAAAATGCTTTTCTCCCAGACATACTGGGCCTAGATTGCTCTCATATTCCAGGGCTTTATTCAAATGTTACTTTTTCAGTTGAAGTTTCCCTAAACACCTATTTAAAATGGAAATACCCTCCCTACACCCATAGGATACCCCACCCCACCTACTTTATCAGCATTGAACATATTTGTATTTCATGTTTATAGCCTCTTTCTCCAAACACACAAGCTCCGTTAGTTAAAGGATTTTTTTCTTTACTGCTGTCGTCCCCAAGTCCAAAACAATACATATTAAATATTAGGCACCTAGGGTGCCTGGGTGGCTCAGTGGGTTAAAGCCTCTGCCTTCAGCTCAGGTCATGATCTCAGGGTCCTGGGATCGAGGCCCACATCGGGCTCTATACTCAACAGAGAGCCTGCTTCCTCCTCTCTCTCTGCCTACTTGTGATCTCTCTGCCTGCCTCTCTGCCTACTTGTGATCTCTGTCAAATAAAAAAAAATAAAATCTTAAAAAAAAATATTAGGCACCTAGTATTCAATGAAAATTACTGAAAGTTCCCTAAGTTGTCTTCCTTTTACTGATCTCCCTTTCTGTAGTCAGTTCCTCCTAGCCCCTAGGTATGCCAAAAAATGGCATGATCGTGAGTTTGAGCCCCACGTTGGGTACAGAGATTACTTAAGTAAAATAGATAAACAAAAAAAATAAAAAACTTTGATGAGATCTTTACATCACTCAGGGTCAGATCCCTAATTCACTGAAGCCTTTTCCTTAGTCCCCAAAGTATGTTTACATGTTCCACATACCAAAAATGATGAAAATCATTGAAAGTTTTCATTTTTATCATCCCTAAACCTACCATGTCATTTTCCTTCTTCATGCTTTTCATATATTTGACTCTGCTTGGCCAAACTTTTACTCATCCTCCAGATGTAGCTAATTTCATGGTGCCTCCCTGAAGCCCCCACAGCACATAATTTATACCTTTATTATAGGACTAGTGCTATAACTATGTATTTACCGGTCTGTTTCTCCTACTATATTATAAGATCCCAGAGAGCAAGTTCAATGATACTGTATTCAGATTTGTTTCCCCAGTGCTTAACACTACATACTTGGCACAGAAATCTGTTGAATGAAAATTTAATCAATAAAAATTTAAAAGTAAATGAGATAGTTTATGAAGGGCTAGGAAAAGAAAAATAAGAGTCAAAGTGCTTTCTGACATCAAACCTGAATGTGACATATAATTTGAGTTTTTTACATTTGCTAAAGAAAAGCTGATAGTTTTAACAATAAATTAGTAGACTTGGGAGTAAATAATAAATGATAGAATTCAAGTTTTGCAAGATGAAAAGAGTTAAGATTGGTTTACAATAATGTGAAGGCACTTAACACTACTGAACTATCCAATTACAAATGGTTAAGATGTAAATTTTACATGTGTATTTTACCACAATTAAAAATAAATTAATTAGTAGCCTAGTGAGAGGGGGCATTTGCTCAAGTATACGTATTAACTTACAAACCAGGTATTTTATACAACATTAAGTGAACTCTAATGTGAAATAAGGCCTTTGCAATTTTTTAAATTAAAATTACTGACTTATTGAAGTAGGAAGGGAGGTTGAATATTACCTAGTTCAACTCCCCTATTTCACAAATAAGAAAAATAATTACAGAATAGAAAAATATTAACTAAGATGAAAAACCAGGACCAAAACCTAGGTTTTACTGAGAATGCAGGGCTCTCTTAATTGTACCATATTACAATCCCTAACAATTCAAAAAGTAAAGGCTAGAACTTATTGTATTCCATCACCATGCAAAGATAATGAAGAGTGAAAATAATACTACAGGCAGGAGTTTGCTTACCAAGGCTTTATCTAGCCTCTATCTGTGGGATCTCATAGACAAGTTACTGAGCATTGTAATATTATACTACCTCATGGATTAATGTGACAATCAAATGAAAGCCCTGTTACAAATGGAAAGTATAATCATCGTCTCTATCATCATCCGTTCAGATTCTCCAGTGTAGTCTCTTGGCAATGTTTTAATCATTATGTGCTGGGGGAGACAGAGCAGCAATAAAATAGAAACTACTATAATTCTGACTAGTTGGGAGTTTTGTTCTTGGTTTATACGAGGAAGGAAAGTGGGAGAGAGGAGGGAAAGAAAGTAGGAAGATTGCTTCTAATGAGCAAAGAAAAACCTCTTCCCAAAGGAAAGCATTATACATAGCTCTTATCAATTAAAGACTCTCAAAATCACAAGCTCTAATATTCCTCATGTTAAAATTATCATTATTCCCAGGGCAGACCTTGTAAAACTTTTTACTTTTGGCATATTTCAGAAAACTAAGTAACAGTTACTTAGATATTTATTTATCTCTCCTACTCTATTGTATGTGTCCAAACAGGGACTCACGGCATTTCCTTCCAATGTTGTTTGTGGATTGTTTTAACTGGGTCAATATCCAGTGAAATATAAAGCTAGGTAGCTGAACTTGTGCCTAGAGAACTGGATGAAAGGGAAGAACTAAATGAAAAGACAAGAATTTTATCTCTCTTTGACTTCCCCCAACTCCTTCTTCACCTCTTTTCTTGATTTCTCATATCCTATGCAGAAGTCCTCTCTACTAATATTCTATACATCCACAAATTCACTTATGTGTATTGTTACATTAGTAAAATATATAAAAATACAGTGTTTTCACACCAGGCATAAAATATTTAAAGGAAAGTACAACAAATTGGTATTTTTTTTACAAAGCAATCTCATCTGGCAAACAAATCTTGTGCAAAATGTTCACAATATAAACATAACCAAGAAAACTACTACTTCTTAAAAGAAAAAAAATTATACCTTCTGTGAATTTCCATTTAGTCTCATTCTGATGTAAATTATAATAGTAATATTTTAATTTGTATAAAGTAATTGTAAATAAAAATCATATATTCAACTTTTTCCCTAGTACTCACAATATGCCTTAACTTTCAAAAATATTAGAAAAAGGATATCCTTGAAACAATGCCTAGCTCCAAATACCAGAATTCATATATCTTCTCCAATAATTCACAGAAACTTCTATTACAGTGTAGAATAGCTATAAAATGGAAGCACCAAATATTTCAGAATTCCACAGACTCCTCCATTTCCCTTCACATTTCTTAAGAATCACCTGGGCAGGCTATTAAAAATAGATTACCACTATCCACCCCTAGAGATTGATTCAGTTGCTCTGGGCAAGACAAAAATCTTTATTCCTTAAAGTGATTTTTGATGATTAGCTAAAATTGTAAAACATTAATCTAGTACAGTGGTCCTTAACTTGGCACATATTAGAATTACCCCAGGAGCTTTAAAAAATATTTAAACCCAGGCTGAAGCTCAGACTGATAGAAATGAAATCAACACTTTTTAAAAAGCTTCCCACAGGAGGTTAAAAAACACTGACCTTGTAAGAACTTGAAAAATTCTTGTAGAACCCTCTTATCAATAAAGAAACTAGGGTTGCTCAAGTTCACAAAGCTAAGTGGTAGCACAGCTGGAGCTAGACCATTTCCTGACTCCCAATTTACTTCGTTTTTTGATGTAATTGTGTTTTCTACATAGGTTGACCAAAAAAAAAAGCATGAAAAAGTTAAACCGTCCCTTCTTGCCTCAAAATAATACTATCATTTAACAACTAAGTTAAAATGAAGCTTACCTTTTGTTTCAATAATCACTAGTAAATATTACTTTCTTAGTCCTAATATAAAACAAAGAAAGACTATCACTATTATTTAATCTTTAGTTCTTAGTACTAAGCTATTAATAAATCTTACAAAAACTCCTTTAAACTTTTTGAAAATTCTAATTCGGTATTTTAAAATTCCAAATTCCTTTTAAAGTCTGGCATCACAGTTCCTTACTGGCAAAGTTATTTCAATACTTGAATTTGGTGACAAGGTTTCTTCATTACACAGAATGCATAATTATACATATTGAAGCTGCTTCATGAACAGAGAACACATTTTCATCTTCCATCCAAAATAATGAACTTTAGGCTGCATTAGCAAAACCCAGTCGTTGGTCTGTCCACAGATGTTCAGAGTGGGAAATTCAGATTGGGAAGCTTCTCAAAATATTGGTTAACCCATTCCAAGAATTGTCATTTTAGTGACAAATAATGTAAAATAATCACGAAAAATATGTCAAGTACAAGCTTATATTGCCATAATTTTTAAGAGTGTTTTTTACTTTCTAAAAATTACTGTATGTTTAATTGACTTGTCTTCTGGTGATCTACTTCCATCACTAGGATATCAAAGTTGCTGAAATACTTTTATCACTCTCAAGGTTGCCAACTGTTTAGATATTTCAAATTTCAGTGATGTTTCTTCTGTTTGTGGAGTTAAGAAAAAAAGTGTGTGTAATGCTTCACCAAAAGCATAACACAAGTAAAACTTAGGCAATTTGTATCTATTTTAGACTAGAGTACATTGGATACTTTTGATTACTTCTATTTACAAAGGAGTAATTGCCAGATTCCAAATTTTTAAATATTCTAAATAAGAATCAGATGCAACAGATTTTATTGCAGTAATTTAATAAAAACCTAACCAAAACTTAAGTATGCTTTCTGCGCTTTTTAAAATAAAAAAATATTCCCAAAGCACTAAAAGGAACCAAGAATGTGCCCTTAAAGCAAAAATAAAATATCAGAATCTCCGTTAAATGTTCAAATTAGATACAGTATTTAGAAAATGCAGTTAGAGGGGATAATCCATGGAGTTTTTACTTCAGGAGAAAGCTGCGCTACACTAAGGTCTGCGAAGCCTCAGTACTTTGTGTTAAGCTTTTTAATTTGAAACTCAAATTCTGAGGAGTAAGACTATAAATACATGGCCTTTGGGGGTTTAAAATTTTCCTTAAAAAAAAAAAAGTTTATTTTTAGGAGTGTGCTAGGGCAGTAGTCAAAGAGAACACCCGCTATTACAGATTCCTGGCTGGTCCCATCTGGAAGTGCACGGCGGACCCTGGGCTCGGAGAGGATTCGTTTCAGCCCAGGCTGGACCGCAGCACCGAGCCAGCACGCGGGAGGCGCCGGGCGCAGACCGAGCGGCAGACGGAGCCGCCCGGGGGCGGGGGGCTCGCACGTGCCGGCCGGGGGCGGGGCCGGCCGGAAAGGACCCCGGCGCGGGGAGGCGGGCGCGGCCAGGCCGACCTCCCCCGCGGCCGCCAGCCTGGGCTTTACATAAGGGCGCACGTCATGGAAGTGATGGAGCCACACAGAGACGTCTAAGTCATGCAGGAGGCGCGCGGCCCCGGCCCGCTCCCGCCGCCCCAGACCCCTCCTCTCATCCGACAGAAAGACAGACAAGAAGGTTTCCCGACCTGTCGTGCCCTGCATGTTCAGAGTCTGTCATGTTTGGTCAAGAACGGGGCGGGGCTGGAGGACAGGTCTGCGAGGCCGGCGGCGGCGGGGCGCGGGGAGGACCCCTGCGCCGCCTGCGGGTACCTGCTCCCGGCCGCCGCCGAGAGGTGACGAAGTGGTAAAAACTCACGGTTACTAGTGAGCGACACAGACACAGACTTTCCAGTCTATTAACAACCACGCCAGAGAGATGGGGCTCTAACTGCAAACACTGGGCAACGGCCCCGCGCTGCCGGCGCTGCCGCTTTAGTCTCTATTCGCCGCCGGTGGCTGAGGCTTGGGAGCGGGCGGGCGGGCGGCGTGCAGCGACGCGGGGATTTGGACACTGGCCGTAACGGTGATTTCTCCTCACCAACATGGCGGCACCCGAGACAGGCGGCTCGATAAAATGGCGCCTGCCGCAACACCTAGCCCGGGACTAAAGGGCAGGAGAGATTCCTCCGCGTGCCTCGGCCCTTGCCCGGCCCGCTGGGGCAGAACGCGTTGGCCATTGGAGGGGGAAGCCCGTCAATCACCCCCAGGGGCGGGTCCCGGTCCTTCTCTGTGAAGCGGCGGAGGAGGCCGCCAGCTGGCGGGGCCTGGCTGTGCCTCGTACAGCGCTGGGCGGGGGAGGAGGCCCCAGAGCCCGGGTGCTGTTGATCCGTGCCTCAGGGCCCAGCCTGTGCGGGCCCGCTGGGAAAAGGGCGGAGGAGCTCAAGACGTACCGTAACAAACGGGCCCCAAAGCCATTCTGTGGCCTGTTTGGGGTGGCGTGATGAAGAGCAGGCGGGGGTTGAGTCATTTAAAAAATCACCTCGGCCGTTTAAATAATGGGAAAATGTGCTTCCACCTACGAGTTAGCGCTTTTTTTTATCGTGATGTCTAGTGCAGATAATTGCGTGTTGAAGAAAATAGCTTGGCATGCGGCTTTTTCTGATGATACTAAATTTACTTACCCAATTATTCAATAATAGTAAATTATTAATACAAGTTAAAAGAAAAATCAGAATTGTTATTTAGTAAAAACATTAATAATATTCCATATGTAAAATATACACGAATATTTTATAAATAAAAATTAGCCATCAAATATCTTCATACTTATGTACCTGATCTTTAGTGATAATTTTTTTTTTTAAAGATTTTTTTTATTTATTTATTTGACAGAGAGAAACACAGCCAGAGAGGGAACACAAGCAG
>PITA01034564.1:0-11481 GCA_004023965.1 Spilogale gracilis | reverse complement strand
TTTTTTTTTTTTTTTTTTTTAAAGATTTTATTTATTTGACAGAGAGAAACACAGCTAGAGAGGGAACACGAGCAGGGGGATTGAGAGAGGGAAAAGCAGGCTTCCCGCCGAGCAGGAAGCCCGATGTGGGGCTCGATCCCGGGTCTCCGGGATCATGACCTGAGTCGAAGGCAGTGGCTTAACCAACTGAGCCACCCAGTCGCCGCCTGTTTTCACTTTTTTAGCCCACGCTATTCGTCCCCAAAGCCCTTGCCTGCTTGTGTATGATGTGTGTATGTGAGTGTAAGTGTGTGTAATGCCTACTACTAATCCCACGAGGCATCACCACTCATGGAACATTGACCAATCCTTCTCTACATTTTCAAGCTTTTCTTCATATTTTACTAAAATAGACCCCCCCCGTCCAAAATAAGACATTTGAAAAATATATATTGCAACAGATTTTTGTTGCATGTCAACAACATATAATCTCACTCAGTTCACATCAAATTGCTTTTTGTTACCATCTTGTTCAGATAATTTTTTCTTAATGCATGCTTTTTCCCCAGAGAGTGCTGACTTCTCTAGGTCCTTCTCAACTTACAAAATGCTGGCAAAGACTAAGTTTTCAAGGAGTGCTTTGGTTGTCTTTGTTAGGAACTAACACAATGAGGAAATAAAGGGAACCTGCTCTTTACGGGCTTTTTAGAGTTGGGTTATTTGGGTCTGTATCTCATTGCTGTAGGAGACTTGGGGACACTTCTGGGAAGGAAGGCACCTGAAGACAGGAAAAGGAGCAAATGACATTTTCCCTGTCTAGGAGCTCATTAATCCAACTCCCGCCCCCAGCAAAGTATTGTTATCATTATATGCTGTTTGCTGGCCCAGTCCTCCGCAAAGGTATTTTTCCTACTTTGATGTGGGTTTGTGTTCATTCATTTCTCTCCCATGCACCCTGCTGTGGTTGTCTTATTTTCCTCTTCCAATGTTAAAAGGGTAATATTTTAGTAAATCACCTACTACTGAACATCCTCACATTGCTGGAATGAAGTCCATGTGGAAATGGTGTGTATTTTCCGACGAGTACATGAAGCTAATGTTTTATCTTCACTTGTTGCTGGGCTATGCCTGATGGAGGCTGGAGTTTATGCTATATGTTATTTTCCTTCATTTTTAAAAACTCAGTGTTATAGTAGACTGACAGAATGGTGGAAGAAATTTATTCTTTAGAAGATACTCATAGAGGGGCGCCTGGGTGGCTCGGCTGGTTAAGCCACTGTCTTCAGCTCAGGTCATGATCCTGGGGTCCCGAGATCTAGTCCCCCATTGGGCTCCCAGCTCTGCGAGGAGTCTGCTTCTCCCTCTGACCTTCTCCCCTCTCATGCTCTCTCACTCACTCTCTCTCTCTCAAATAAATAAATTAAATTAAATAAAAAGAAGATACCCATAAAGGTTACAAAACAGGACAGTAATGCGAAAATGTCATAGAACTTTCCTCCAGGGCATCTGGGTGGCTCAGTCAGTTGAGCATCTGCCTTTGGCTCAGGTAATGATCTTGGGGTCCTGGGATGGAGCCCCACATCAGGGTCTCTGCTCAGCAGCGAGTCTGCTTCTCCCTCTCCCTCTGCCCCTCCTCCTGCTCATTCTCTCTCTGTCAAATAAGTGAGAAAATAAAGAGAAGGAGGAGGAGGAGGATGAAGGAGAAGGAGGAAGAAGGAAAGGGAGAAGGAGAAGGAGGAGAAGGAGAAGAACCTCCTCTTTAAATCATGGGATTTGTGGGGATATTCACTTCCTCATAATTTGCATTGCAAAATTGATTATTTAGGTTTTCTCTCTCTTATTTAGTTAATATTGGTAAGTTTTTTTTCAAGAAAATAGGCAATTTATTCTAGAGAAATGATTTGTGGTAACCAAGTGTATGAGTATTTCCTTCTGTGATTTCATATGTTTTGTTGCTGAAGTTTTTGAACAAGGGATGATTTCATCAATAACCCTCCAGTTCCTAATGGGAGAGAATGAGTTTAATGAGGATGGTAATTTTTTCCTTCTGCAAAGATTCTATTTCTTTGCCCAGGAAAATTAACTAAGAATGGAGCACCATCCATGATCGCTTTCAATCTCTTTTTTCTTTTTAAGCTGAATAGGAAAAATAAAGCGGCAGACTTTAACTTGTACAGGTGTTATTCATTACTTATCTTATTTTTTTAACCTGCAGGTAATTTTCTTAGCAACTTCATTTCCAGGGCGTCATTAGGGAAATGATCTTATCACAGCCTCAGTCCCATTAGGCATAGAATTCTAGTGACAAGTGTCAGCTGGTGTGCCCAGAAAACGGTGCTGATGAACCCAAACTATTTGGTGAAAACCTACAGGAAGAGCCAAGTGTTCACAACACACTCATTACATTCTAGCACAGAAAATTGGTCTCTCTAGAGATGCCAAAGAGGTAGTTCTTTCCGATCAGGTTGTTGGAGCTTCTGCTATGGGTCAACTGCAATCCTTTGGGATGGCATAGTTTTGGATTCAAAACTCCACCAGAGCAGAGTTTTCCCAGCTTTCGCCAGAGTTACTTGGAAGGCCCCTGCTCTAGAGGTTCTGACTCAGCAGGTTAAGGAGAGGACCCTAAAATTTGTATCTCTAACAATGCTTCCAATTGTTGAATTGAGTAGGCTTCATGCCGAGCAAAAATAGAGCCCATCTCGGGGTTGGAACTCACAACCCT
The DNA here is from genome assembly GCA_004023965.1 of Spilogale gracilis. Classification (NCBI taxonomy): domain Eukaryota; kingdom Metazoa; phylum Chordata; class Mammalia; order Carnivora; family Mephitidae; genus Spilogale; species Spilogale gracilis. Next base: position 8,780 of record PITA01034564.1, on the reverse strand, counting down.
GAGATCAAGACCTGAGCTGAGATCAAGAGTCGCGTGCTTAATCGAACGAGCCACCCAGGCAACCCCTTTGGACGGCGCTCATTCTGAAGGCTCCTCGGAAAGAGAGGGTCTTGTCCAGGTGTGTTAAAGTTCTTTCCTCTCTCAAGTCATCACGTCCTGCTGAGGCTGGGGCAGAAATCTCCCAGAGATACGCAAAACTATGCCTTGGCACCATCTGGTCGTTCTTCAGGTGATGAATTCTTCATTATCACCACCTCAAATACCCCTTGCAGGCTTAATGATTGCTTTTACAATGTTGACATTTTATCTTGCAAAGGAATAGTCTACGGTGCTTTTTATCTAAGTTTCTGTGTTCGAATAACCTTTCAGCATTCAGATTTGCAAGGCTACCTTTGGTGATGAGCTTCCCAGAAGACTCACGTGGATGACAGAGAACGCTCTCCTCCCCAGATACCTTCCATCCCAGCATTTTCTCAGTGTTTACCACCGAATACCATGCTGTCTCCATTCTGCTTAAAGACATGATCCAGAAATCCCTTTCATCTTTACTAATTCCATAATTACAGGCTGCCTTTCTTTATAAGGACCTTGTCTCAAAAGGGCTCTATTTGCAAGTTTCCCTATAGAAATTCTTATGAATGGTTTGCATTTGGGGGAGGGGGAGCTCTGTCTTTATTTCTTCTCCATAATATATCTACACCTTCAAAGCATGAGAATCTTATGAATTCTTATGAAAAGCCTTGAATCTGAGGCAGTTAGGAACCCTAATACCTCATGTATCCCCGTGCCAGGAAGCCACTAAAACACGTATTTCCTCCTGACAAGCCTCTACAAACATTAATGCTATAAATATTCTCATTAACTCAGAAGTTAATATTCTTAAAGGGCTGTGAAGTGTTCTTAGAACAATGCCAAGAAATCTGGACTTGATTCACAATTGACCTTTCTTTTAAATATGAAGCTGATTAACAGCTGTTTACTATTATCTATTTCATCCCTGGTACATCATGCTTTGTTTTTAACAAGTGGCTTTGGGTTAAACAAAGTACTATTCGAGTAGAAGATGTCTTTATCGGGAGGTCTCTTTGGGCATTTTCTTTAGAACTCCCACATAAAACATTGGTTTATTATCTTTACTTAGCGTTGTTGGTGTTTTCGGTTTATATCCTGACTTTTATTGTTTTATTGCTATTTCAGAAAGCCCTTCATGCCTGAGATTGACTACATTAATGTAAGGTTCTGATTACCCCATATAATTTTTAGTAAACTTCCTTGCTCTATACAATGGAGAGACAGGGCGCCTGGGGGGCCTCTGCCTTCAGCTCAGGTCATGGTCTCAGGGTCCTGGGATCGAGTCCCATGTAGGGCTCCCTGCTCGGTGCAGAGTCTGTTTCTCCCTTTGCCCCTACCCTCTGCTTGTGATTTCTAGCTCTCTTTCTGACTCTCTCAAATAATAAATAAAATCTTTTTTTAAAAAAAAAAAAAACATTGCAGTGGAGAGAAAACTCAAATGGAGAAAACTTTACTCCGTGGGAATGAAGAATTTGTAGCATCGACCAGCCATGGAAACTCAGGGCAAATTATCAATTTGTCTGATTTCCAGTTTCATCTGCTACAAATGGTGATAGTGACAGTATTTTTCTCCATCTGCCTAACGTTTTTTTAAAAAGGATAAAATAAGAGCATCAGCCCACAAGCTCTCAACATATGTCAGAGTGCCACACTGGGTTTTATCGTTTCCCTGAGGCACGTTCTTACCTATCCCAGCTAACACCATAACTCTAGCCAGGTTGGAAGAATGAGAAAACAATTCGCATACCCATTCTTGGATCCGCTGACGTGTAAAAGGTGCATTCTTTGTGCTCAGTCTTGTCAGGTTAGGAAACACTTTTTCCTGGTGCTTCCACGATTGTTTTAAAGCACTGCCTTGCTTTTGCATTCTATTAGGATCACGTTCACGTGGACATTCAGAGGGACTCACTTACGAATCGTGTCAGTGATGCTCAAGGCTGCTCCGACGTCCTAAGGCAACAACTATTTGGGGAAAGATAGTTAAGCATCTTAGGACAATCCCAAGATGCCACCGTTGTTTTCCTAGGGCCAATGTGTAGACACTGATCAGGCAGCACAACATGACAGACAATTTGGATGACGGGAGTCTGGGTCAACAGAGAACTCGGGATATGATCTCTTGATAGAGCTGTACTGGTAAGATCAAGTAGAGATGCAGAAATCCAAATGTGCTGGTAAATCATAGAGGCTCCGAAGCACCCAGGTGCACACACTCCATCGGGAAGCTTTGCTATTAATTACAGATTCATAAAGAAAAAACGAAAACCTTTAAATCTACCTATGCCAGCTATGTGATGTTTGATTCACCTGGTCGCTCTACTAAGAATTTGTGTGAAGAATCTTCAATTTTCCTTCTGCGGTAGTTTCCAAGTCTTGAATTCTCAGAGACTCAAACAGCTCGTCCCTCTTCCCTGGCTCATTAAGTCCCTCTCACATTCCTTGATAAAATATGTTATTGCCTTAGAGTTTTCTATCATCATTAGTTATTAGGGACAACCTGAGTAGCTCTAAATATTCAAAGGCAACACTGCATGTATGAAATATATTTTGAGGAATACCAGAATGTAGGTAGGAAACAAAAAGACTATATAAGACTCTGTACTGCAAATCACCCTCTCAGTGGTGAATTAAACCTCAGTCTTTAATTAGACTAAAATCTGATATTCGGGATTCCATGGACAATAACCATGTTGGAAATATGTCCTATTTGCCTTTTCTCTTTCTTTTTTTTTTTGCCTTAGCACATTCTAGTAAGTTCCTACATTTAGATCTGTTTTGTCAGTTTGGTTGCACTACTGACTAGTATTATTTTTCTAACCTGAGACTAGAGCAGGCAACGATGAACTTCAGAATGCTGGGAACCAAAACATAATTCTCAGTTGATATATATGAGTGCCGTACGATGGATCCTAGAGGGAATAATTTTTACTCTATTGCTAAAATTACTCAAATAGCGCATGCTTTTCAGTTACGTGCTGTGGAATAATAGAAAAGGCTAAATATGGCTGCAGATAGTGCATGAATATTATGAGTATACCCTTCAATGAAAATTGCCCATGGAAACACAAATGGGTACATTTGGAAATCTGAGTGTGGGGTGCAATTTCAAAACTACAATAAACGTTTCATAACCAACACCCAGACGGCTTTGAATTCATTCACACTTCATGTCAGCAAGTACTGGGTTTAGGGGAAGAAGTTCACAGTAGAATCTAGCAATTCAAGTAAAAAAATCTATTATTACAGAAAGCTTAACCCTGGTAAAATGATCTCCCAATGGGGCACGTGTCAAGGTATCTAGGATCAAATCAATAATGGCCCACATGTGGTCACCGCCAAAAAGCGCATCAGTTTTTCCTTAGATGGCCTATTTTTTCTAATTAAGTCCAATTACTTAGATGATGGTCTATTGATAGAATGGACTTACACAAGGAATCAGTAAAAGTGAATAAATTATAGCTCTACACCTGAACCTGAATAAATTTACCAAACTTATGCTGAATTTAGAAATGAAAGCAAGCCAAAGAATTTGTCCACTGTGATATTATATAAATATCAAAAACATGAGTCACTGAATATAGTATTCATACATTTAACTATAAATATATGTGTATGTGAATATATAAGCTTATCTGAAATAATAGTGAATGTAGATAATGTCCACAAGCAATATGAGAAAATAGGACAATAACGCCTCCTTCAGCTTTGGCTATTCAGTGAACTTTCTCAGCAGAAATGAGAAGTTGATACTCAGAGTCTTCAGAGACGTGTACCCATGCAGGAAAGAGAACAGGTGTCGAGGTATGGAAATATGGGCGGGGCCACTGTGTTCGGGCAAATGCAAGAAAGTTGGTATTTGGGGAGGAGAGAGCTTGGAAAGGAATGGGAAGAAATGAAGAAGGAAACATAAATGTGCACCAAGAGATCCACTTAGTATTTAATGACTACTCAGCATGTCCCTGGTGAAATTCAGGCATGCCCTGGAGGATTGCAGATGTAGAGATCCATTGCTACACTTAGAGCCTACTCAGTATGCACGAGGTGACACTTAGGCACAGGGTTTTGTTTTTGTTTTTCCTGGCTAAGTAAGTGCAGGCAGGACATTGAGCTAAGTCCAAAATTCTCCCAATTCTGGTAGTTACCAGAATTGTTGGTCCCAACAATTTTATTCTAGGGAATCAATGGTCAATAATTCTGGTAAGTACCAATGTGGCTATGGTTGGTCTGGACGAATTTTGCCGAGAGAAACCATGTTCCAAACGGTTCCCAGGGATGAGATGAGACGCTACGCTAAAATGCTCTCTTCTATTCCCTCACATGACATCTCGCACTATGTTCCCACAATCTCGGATGGTGGATAGAGATCCTTAGATTAACAAAAATATACTCAACAACACCAAAAACAGAAGAGTGTGCTCTTGAAAATGACTTGTGTAGCGTGTGTTTTCATAACACTGCTGGCTCCAAAGATCTAGAGGAAACAAATTCACTGGATTCATAACAAGGAGGGGCACAAAGAATCTCTTCTCCAGGTGAGCTCGCAATATTTTCGAGTGTTTATACTAGATCCGTAAAGAAATTACCAGGCAGAGGCAGAATTCTTCCAATAAAGGAAGAACAATGTCAACATATACAATAAAATCTTTCTTCTACTCCCCTTACATAACAAAGAGATCCTTCATATTTTCGGGGCACTCTTAATGTTCAAATGAGTACAGTGGTTTCGTTGACCAGCACTCAGATTTTTCCAACTAAGATAGCCTTTTCACATAGGGCATTCTTAAATCCATACCCAAAACATCAATATCTCATCAATTTAAAGGGAAAGACAATCTCCGGGACAGTATTAGAGTCTTCCAAGAGTGTGTACAGAGCTAAAAGCTACTTATCTATGAAATTGCTCATACTTTATAGAAACATGGTTGTAAATGTTGGTTTAAAAATGGAATCACAGAGCATACAGCTTTGGGGAGTGCAGTGGTAATAAATGGGAGAACGTTGGGATGGAAAATAGTTTTGCTACTTCCATTCAGCGTTAAAATGTCAGCCATACAAAAGGAACAGAACGAGATGTGTTACTAAAAGCATACCGTAACTGCAATTTAGGTGGAAGAGATTGGAAAAAGGAGGGGAATCTAAAAACTTCCAGCTTTCTTTGTACTACATGTTTGAGACACAGCCACTGGGCAGGTCTCAAGGGAGTAGAGCACTCAAAACGAGATAATTCAATCTACAAATGTGAATATGGCCAGTTTCCTGGTCTCTTACAAACCAATTTGCTATCCCTGAGTTCCGCGGAGGTTTGAGAGGTTGACTGATTCTCGCATATCCCACCACAACTTTGGGGAAAACACTGACTGTACTGCTGATACGTTATTTATCTCCTGTTGAGAAAGAAGTATTTACATGTATTATGATGCTTTGGAATGATGAATTAGGACTGTTATAGAAAAATGGAGTGTGTGGGTCCCAGCCATCGGGCAGACAGATTACCATTATGCTGTGTGAGTCATACTTTATAAACCCATTTGTCACGTAGAAAAGGTGTCACATGTAATCTGATTCACTGCATGTAATGGATTAGGTGAAATTTACTTAGATTTTCAGCAATGGGCATAAAAATAACTAAGTTAACCCATCCGCAAACTGTATTTTATCTTTTAAATCTTATTAGGCTCCCTGGACCAACTGAAAGGATAAATAGGTGGTTGTATTTCGAGTGGCATTAGGTGGGGACAACGTCACAACTGGCTACCACAAATCATAGTCGAAGGAGCTCTGTTTAGGCCATTGTCCCGACAGAAGAAGACGTGTAGGGCTGCAGATTCGGTACAACTATCGACCCGTGTACGCGGGGTCTGGAGTCGAAGATGCTTTCCCTTCCTTGAGGCAGGTACTACAACGAGGGAAATAGCTACACCAGTTAGGCTCAATGTTTGATTAGCTGATGGTTTTTTGTAGGCAAAGCAATAGGCAGAGCAAAACGGCTGTATTTTGGCTTCTTCAGATCTACTATTTCTGCGGGCTAGGAGGTTGGAGGGCAGGGTTCTAGGTTCTGGTGAGCCCTGCTTTCTGGTTTACGGACAGCCACCCTCTCACTGTGCCCTCACACAGCAGAGAGAGGGATGGAGAGAGGAAGCAAGCCCTCTGGTCTGCGGTCTCTTCTTGTGGGGGCCCTAATCACATCATAAGGGCTCTACCCTCATGACCTAATCATCTCCAAGGACCATCACTCTGGGTGTTGGAGTCGCAACTATGAATTTTGCAGGGGACACAAACATTCAGTCCATTGGGGGGGATTGTCTTGCTCCATTGTGTATAAACTTAGTGCAAAGGTAGATCACGGCCACTGTCTCCTTTTTAGGAAGCCATATTCCTGAGAGGTGGGCATTTGGCCTCAGTGCCTCCATTCAGGGCACTCTTGAGCAAGTGACCAGGATGCGACAGGTGCTTGAAGCATAATCATTGCAGAGCAGCCTGCTGCCGAGATGGCTTCCAGGGGCTGTGGCGATCTTTTGGCCCCCCCACCCCCACCCCAACCTGGCCCTGATTCCAAAATTTGACTTCCAAGTCCCCAGAGATTTCATGAACCTTCCTGATAATCATTCTACTAAACTCCATAATGAGTTTCACTTGATTTCAACCAAAACCCATACGGATGCAGACCTTCTCAGCCGGAAAGGATTAAAACCCCAGAATACTCGCGTATAATTCATGTCATGGGTATAAATTTCATTCGCACAGAATGACTATCAATTTTATGAGGAATTAAGTAGCTCATTCTCATTCTGTCATTTAAAAGAATAGCCATGTTCAGAAAAATACTGGACTAAATGCTAACCTGCATAATTTTTTAAAAGGTATGTTTTACTCTTGATTCAAATTAAAGATTTTATTAATTTGTTTGAGAGAGAGCGAGCGATAGAGAGAGCACGGGTATGGGGGAGGAAGGGAGAAGGAGAAGCCGACTGCACTGAGCAGGGAGCCCAACACAGGCTCAGTCCCAGGACCACAGGATCGTGACCCGAGCTGAAGACAGAAGCTTAACCCACTGAGCCACCCAGGCTTCCCCGTAATCTTGATTCACATTACATTTCAATGTGAAGACTGGTGTCGGATGATTCGCCTTAACATCTGAAACTATGCCGTCGACCTTTGTAGGTCAACATGAATGCTGTTTTTGCTGTTCAATGGCTCTCAGTTTTTTGTTTTGATAGGAAGGGAGGATTAAGCCATGAGCAGAAAGAAACAGGAGGAAGAGAATTACAATCTCGGTTTGCTTTGTGTAGCAAGAATGAGTCTATATCCAATCACGCCAGAGTTCTCCACTGATCTCTGCTGTCATTTCTACTGATTTCATGGATGTCTGGTCGCCTGCATCACCCCTCAAATCAGGTCCCCATCGTGGCTCACTGTACTCGTTCTGATAGACTGTTAAATGTTCTCCCTGCTGCCACCGTTGGCCCGTTCCCTTGTGTTCTCCAAAGTATTGTCAGAGAAGTCTTTAAAAACAGGAATGTGGTCATGACACCCTTTGAAAGTGACCATAAGGCTGCCAGCTCCCCTTATCTTTTAGGATGAATGCCAGCGTCCAGGCAGTGCCCTTCAGGATCTGGTCCCTGCATGCAGCGAGCCTACCCTCCCAGAGCGTCTTTGCCCTTCACCCCCACCAGCCAAGCTCCATTTATTTCTGGTTCCTTCATAAATGTGCCACGGCCTCTCACGACCTAGCGTTTCCTCCCACATGGTTTGGCTTTCGCTGCCTGCCACACCTTCACGTCGTCCTCACTTCTCGGATCCTCCCGCCCAACTCTAACATGACGTTCCTATGACAAGCCTAGAGAAGCAAGCCTACACGAGGACCTCTCTCAGTACCCGGGAGACGGATGAATGTTCTGGAGTGAGGCTGTTAATCAAAATGTTACATAATTATGTTCTGCAAAGCACGATCCTCTCTGCACAATTTCGCTACAACGACGTTTAAAATCTCTGCTTAAAAATGGGGCCAGACTGACACATTTTACGTGAAATAATTACACAAATTCGAGAAGTAGTAATTTTGGTAATTACCAAATAGTGTGATTTTCTCCCAATAAAGCATATGTCAGATTACATAAAAACATCATTATGTTGTTTTCCCCTTTTAGATTTTACGTATGGAGCATCCAAGTTTCAATACTCTAATGCCTTCCTCCCTATCATATCTAAGTAATTTTTTGTTAAAAAAAAACAAACGAGTCATAGGGTTTTCTCAGGGTGACGTTGTCCTGTGTGATTTCAAACTCGGGAAACTTCCTTTGATCTCTTCCCAGGGATCTTAAAAGCGGAAATGCCCTTTTTTTTCTTTCTTTCTTTTTTCTTTTTGGGGTGCAAAGAAATGCCATGGGACAGGATGTGGCAAGTGAAGAGATTTGCAGCTTTGCCCCTCTTAAAAAAAAGAAGGGATTTCTTTCTTTTTTTTTTTTTTTGTTACTAAGGTTTTTTTTTTGTTTTTTTTTTTCCAGTGTTTCAAGATTCATTCCCCATTCCCCACACCCAGTGCTCCACGCTTTAGGTGCCCCCAGTACCCACCACCAGGCTCTCCCATCCCTCCACCCCCCTCCCTCCAAGTCCCTCAGTTTGTTTCTGTGTCCAAAGTCTCTGTTGTTTCGTTTCCCTCCCTGGATTACCCTACTTCCCATTTACTTTCCTTCTCCCACTGTCCTCCA
>PITA01034563.1:0-11500 GCA_004023965.1 Spilogale gracilis | reverse complement strand
TGCAACCCTGTGAGTCCCTCTGCAACGTTAGAATGGAAGCAGCCAGGAGCCCGCTGCCCGCCCTCCGCACCCCTGCTCCACCCCTAGCCTTGGGTGAATGGAGACCTAGACCCAATAAATTCTCAGGCATGGTGGTTCCCTCGCTGGTATCCTCAGGGTGAGGGATCCCCACCCCAAGCTCTTGGGTTTTTTCTCTCCAGCTTCTATGGTGGCCACAGTTTCTGCAGGGATGCCAACCTCCCTCTCCAGTCCCACAGGTAGGCATTCTGTCCTCTGAAAAGACTCCCCAGCAGGGATGTAATCACAGGACATGGGAGGAGGGGCAGAGTGGGTCATATCTCTCAGGGGAGCCCAAGGCTGACTCTTGAGGATCTGCTGGGCACTGGGGGTCCTGGGGATTTCTTGAACACCAATCCCACCCCCAGCACTGGGAGCCCTGAGCCATTCTCTGTAACCTCTGTCTGAAACCTATAGGTGACCCCTGACTTCCAAATCATCTTGCAGCCCTTGGAAAGTAGAGCGCAGATCTAGTCACTGAAAATAGATTTGTCCAGTGGCCAGTTTGCCAAAGTCAACTCAGTAAAGGATCAGTTCTTCTTCAGTGTTCCCAGTTAGCCAATTTACCAATAGCTTGTTTTAAAGAATAGTCTCCTTGAATATATTCAATAGATGTGACTTTATTCCTCTTATAACATCTTTATGAATATGTTCCTTGTGAATATGTATAGTCTCCCCGACCAGTGGCAATGCATATAATCATTTCATTTTAGTGGAATTTTAAGGAATGTTTGCTCTGTCAATGTCTAGGAACCATGGGGTCATTTCCACTTTTCATGAATATTTTGTGTATGTTTGTTCCCCCACCTCTTTTTATTTTGAAAACCGCCAAAAGTAGCAGAGACATTGAAAGAATAGTGCAAGGAACATCCATCTGTCCACCACAGTTGTTGACCTTCTGTCTTATTTGCTTCTTGTGCGTAGTTTTATTGTGATATGACAGCGGTGTCCCTAAACTATGCTGTACAAAATCACACAATGGAAAGCACAGGGCTGAGGTTAGGGCTCAACATTCAAAAACCTTGTCAGTGGCATAAAATAGATATCTGATAAAACAGCACAGTTTTACATATGTTAAAGGGTTAAGAAATAGAACCTAAATTACTACAATAAAAATAGCGCTTTCCCCAGAAAGAGGCCTGGCATTTGCTTGTGGAGGTGGTCAGCAAACAGATTGAAGTTTGTTATTGAAGCTGAGTCATTGTGAAGAAGTTCAGAAGGAGTGCCCAAAACCCTACAGAAACTGGGAACCCAAGGTAGACATAGTAACCCTTCTAACACTTGAGGGGTGGTGATTAAGCTGGAAGAGGTTTGAGTTGTGTGAATGTATTTTGTGTCTGCCTCCAGAGCTGGGTTCAGCTGGGTTCTGGGTTTAGCTAGTGTTTCTTTTGTATGCCTTGCAGACAAAATTGCATATGCCCAAATGAGAAGTTTACATTGTGTTCACCCTGTTCCCTAATGAATCAGTGACCCTGAAGAATGATGTTTTCAAAACAAGCATTGAGGCAGAACTGACTATAGAAAGCGGTAGACAGAATTTTTTTCCTGAACCATATGAAAATGCAAATATCATGAGACTTCACTATATGGATTTCAGCAAGAATTGTAACAGATTCAGGACATTGCCTAATGTGACTGTAATAGCATTACCATGCTTCAGAAAATAAGAATACTTGGTGACATCTAGTATGCACTTTATGTTCACATTTACCCCAATGTCTCCCTTTTATAGGCGGCTTTTTTTCAGACCAGAATTTAGTCAGGCTTTCCATATTGATAAGGTTACTGTCTTTCTAGTGTCTACATTTAGAGTGATACTACTTACCACCCTGTATTTATTAGGACATTGGTTTTTTAAAAATGATTTATTTTATTTTTTTCGTGTTCCAAGATTCATTGTTTATGCATTGACATTGATTTCTTTAAAAAACAACAGAACAAAGCCAGTTTTGCCTGCTTGCTTTAAATATACTTTTGAATTAGAATATTCTTTTTTATTTCTTCTTTTAATTCCATTAATGAACATATAGTGTATTATTAGTTTCTGAGGTAGAGTTCAGTGATTTCTCACTACTACGTCCTGTGCCCTCTTAACGCCCGTCACCCAGTGACCGCATCCCTCCACTCTCCCCCTCCCTTCCCCTCCCGAAGCAACCCTGTTTGTTTCCTAGAGTTAAGAGTCTCTTATGGTTTGTCTCCCTTTCTGATCTCATCTTCACAAAGTGTGTCTTATTAAATGAGTACATTCTAGGGAAAAAGATGGTTAGTTTGCAAATCGCTCCCAAGGCAAATTTTCAAACTCAGCATTGACAGCTGAACTTGCCTGGACAGTGTGTGTGTGTGTGTGTGTGTGTGTGTGTGTGTGTGTGTGTGTGTGTGTCTTCAAAGGGGCCCTGGTAGAAGGAAGAAACTGGCTCAAGCCAAGACAGTCTTATGGTTCTTAGCTATAGGTTTCTCACCTATTCTTCCAGTCCAATCCTGAGTAGGGGTTTTGAGAGATTTCTGGGTGGGGACCCTACTCAAAACGGGAGAAGGGCATGGGGACTTCCAGGGTAAGGGAGTGGTTATAAAAGACATTCTCCTGTGTGGAAGGGATCTAGTCTCGTGTTGGGCTCCCTGCTGAGCAGGGAGCCTACTTCTCCCTCTGACCCTCCCCCCTGTCATGCTCTCTCTCACTCACTCTGTCCCTCAAATAAATAAATAAAATCTTTAACACACACACACACACACACACACCTAGATATAAAATTTTGAGTTTGGTCCCGGCAGGCTTTTGAGCTCATGGATCCCAGCCGGCTGTGAAGAACTGAATACCCTACAAGTTCATAGGCAAACCCCTTCTCTGCTTCTCTGTAACATCCACACACCAGCATTTTCCATTTCCCGATGCGGCCAAAGCTGGAGACCATGCATAACAGAACATACCGCTGCCTCCACTCCCCACCCCTGCCCCACCTCCAGCCTCAGATGAACAGACAATGAGAGCCAAGAGAGCCCCAAGAGAGGGCAGCCTCTCCCTGGGATCTCTGAGACGATGGGGTCCTCTGAGCAGCCTGGGCTTGTGTCCCTTGTGTCCCAGGGGCCCTTTGCCCCACTTCTGGTCCAGGCCTGACTCAGGGCATGCCCTCTTTTGCCTTCTGCCCCACTGCAGCTGCTGGCCTTGCCCTGGTGCCCTTCACCCTCAACTTCACCATCCTCAACCTGCATTACACGACAGCCATGTGGCCAGGTTCTGCCAAGTTCAACTCCACGGAATCAATTCTACAAGACCTGGTGAGAGCAGTCTTCTCTCCATCCCTCTTTTCTGACTTCCTCCTCATGCTCTCTGAGTCTCCTTAATACACTTTTAGAGGACACAGAGGGCTTGAGGGGCAGTTTCTGGGTTCAAAACTTGGAACTGCCACAGGCCGGTGACGTCCCTTTGGAGTCATGATCTTGCTTTTTGGTACCATTTCTCATCCGTAACACTAAGATGAGAAAAGCCTTGATCCCAAAGGGTCCTTCTGAGAATTCAGTGCTGTACTGAGATTATTGGGGGGCTTCTGTTTTATTTGAAAAGCTTGTGTTTTAAAATGGTGGTTGCTTTTCCATTTCTTTTTCATTTCTTTTTCATTCCCCCACTTCTTCCTCCTCAGCTCAAGCCCTTGTTTGCGCACAGCAGCATTGGGTTGCTCTACGTGGGCTGCAGAGTGACCACGCTACGGTGAGACTTCCTCTCTCTCTGGCCGTAGAAGGTGCAGGAAGGAGTGGGCTCGTTGGGGTGGGCTGGCCAGGGGCCCGGACTAGGGAGGCAAGTGAGATGCCTAGGGCAGAGAACTGAAGGACTTGCTTGCCCTCAGGGGTTAATGGCATATCTACCCAGCCCTGAGAGCAAACACTCCCTTAGATACCGTATCCCGGCACCTTGCTGGCCTCACAGTGTCCAGCTCTGGTCCCAGTCCCCTGCACTCCCCTCTCTAGGTCATCTTAAGCCCGATCAGAGAATCAGACTTGGCATGACCTGAATAGTTCCACACACAGACAGGAAAGGGCGTATCAGCGGGTAGCATTGGGCATTTCCAAGGACTATTCATTTGGCATCTGGGTGACAGTTAATGTGCAAAAAAATATAATCTCAGTGGAAGTTGCTGGAGGGGAGGTGATGGGCATCAAGGAGGACACATAATGGAATGAGCACTGGGTATTATATGCAACTGATGAGTCACTAAATTCTACCCTGAGCCTAATAATATGTCATATGTTTACTAACTTTTAATTTAAGTTTAAAAAGTTAAATTTTTTAAAAAGATTTTATTTATTTATTTGACAGAGAGAAACACAGTGAGAGAGGGAACACAAGCAGGGGGAGTGAGAGAGGGAGAAGCAGGCTTCCCACCGAGCAGGGAGCCCAATGTGGGGCTCGATCCTGGGTCTCCGGGATCATGACCTGAGCCAAAGGCAGTCACTTAACCAACTGAGCCACCCAGGCGTCCCTAAAAAGTTAAATTTTTAAGAAAGGAAATAATCACCACAATGGATAGGTGATGGAGCCACCCTGGCTTACATGTCTCATGTCCCAAAAGGTAACCAATATCTCTTGTAACAGTCCTGACGAGTTAAAAGGTTTCCTGTACCATTATTGTCCATTTTCCGCCCTCCCAGAAAAGACACAGGTCATCAACGAGGGGTCATTTTTGTCAAAAGCAATTTCTCACCACCAGGCAACACAATTGGCACTGCACCTTTATCAAGTTTCTAGGAGACCAAAGTTACAAGCAGCTTGGCTCAAGGTCATTTCCATTCTGTTGCTGAGCAAGGGATACTTTGTTTCTTCCCAGTTACACCCTTGGCAGTGCAACCTGATGGATCCCCCGGGGATAATTTTTCCTGCTTCCTTCCCCAGATACCTGAGAGTACAGGAAGCAGGTGCACAGTGGGTGGGGGTCTTTGCTATGCAACATCCATGCTCAAATGCTCAGGTCCAAAAATTGGGTTGGATCAACATTTCAAGAGCTGGTGAATCTTCTCAGAGCTGCTCTTCGGTGCTAGGGATTATCAATGTTTGGCTCTGTGAATATTTGATTCATTAAACAGTTAACTACTGAGTATTTGGCACCAGAGACAGGTATGGTATATCAATCATTTCTGAACCCCGTGACATCCAACAAAAGGGTTAGACCATTATCCACGCTGCAAAGATGGGAGAACTGAGTCAGACACACTTATGTGGATTATTCAACAAGCGACAGAGCTAAGGTTTGAACTGGCGGTCATCTGACTCTAGAACACCCACTCTGGTCCTTTGTTGCGCAAGGATGCCCCTTCTCTTATGAGCAGCTCGTGTCTGGACCAGGAGAGCGGATAAGCGGGCATTCACATGCCAGTGGGCTGATGAAAGGATGTCCTGGCAGGGATGTCCCTCTCGCCTGTTCCCAGACCCAAGTCCTTCTCCCTCCAGGCCTGGAAAGGATGGAGCAGCCACTGGAGTGGACGCTGTCTGCACCTACCAGCCTGACCCCTCAGGTCTCCAGCTGGACAGGAAGCGGCTCTACTGGGAGCTGAGCCACCAGACCCATGGTGTCACCCAGCTCGGTTCCTACATCTTGGACAGGGACAGTCTCTATGTCAATGGTGAGCATCTGGTGGTGACAAGGCTTCCTCCTGCACCCCACATGGCTTATTCGCTTGATCCACTGAGCTCTGGCCAGAGGGATGCATCAATGTCTGCCTCTAGACTTTTCTCTCCTCATTCTTCCTTTCCTTGGGAGATACCCCTTCCCCACCGAGGGCTACATCACCCACAGGGAGGTGGGAGGTCAGAGAAAGGTTATAGGAGGCACCACCCACTGTCTGGCAGGGAGAGGACCTCCTGATGACAACTGTTGTTCCACCATTGACCCAGCCCCTTCATCCGTCACTTATGCCTTTCAAACATCCCTCCTCACTTTTGTCCACTCCCTGCAGGTTACACCAGACCACCACCGACTTCCTCCCCCAGTGGTAAGTGCTCAAATCCTGGAGGGCTCCATGTCCCCATACCTCCTGGGAACAGCTGCTCCCTCTACCTTAAGCCCAGCGCTTCATGGAGGAAGGGAGCCTTAGCCACCCGCTCACCCACCTTCTCCTGTCTCTGCCTTCCATGACTTTGGCTGGGCATCAAGCGCCCCTGCCTCTGGCATCTCCAAGGTGACGGGGCTTCATCTTTCTTATTTCTGCTGCTTCCTCCTCAGTTCCTGTGACTTCTACATCCTCAGAAACCTCGACAGCTCCAGTGTCCTTCTCTGGCTCTACAGGTAAGAGCCTTCCCTCCATGTCTCCTTCCTTCCCATCCACACACCTCTGTGTTTGCAATGAGAAGAGCAAGAGGGTATGCACACGCAGCTCAAAGCAAGGGGACAGCGTGGGGGAGGATGATCCTTGGGCCACGCCCTCATCACAGACCAGTCCAGCTCCACCCCGAGGTTTGGAGAGCTCTATGACTCTAGGTTTTCCATCCCAGGCTGAAGCAGTGACTCCCTTTAATCCGCCCTTGGCTTTCTGTGAAGGTTATGTATCAGCTAGGTTTTACTGCATCACAACCCTCAAGTCTACTGGATTGAGACAGTCATCTACTGCTGCTAACTAGTATATAGGTCAGTGGGACAGATCCTCTGCTCTGAACCAGCCTCCCTTACATGCCTGCAGCCACCTGAAGCTTAGCTAGGTGACTCTGCTCTGGAGGATGCCTGCCTGATGGCTGGGGTGCCTCAGTCTCCTTCATGTGGCCTCTCACACCCCCACAGACGAGCTCCGGCTCCTTCATTTGTGGGCCGTGGGCTTCCTAGAAGCAGGAGAGTGCAACCCTCATGCCCAGGCACTTCCCAAGTTTCTGCTTGTATCACATTTCTCTTGTCCCATTGGCCAAAGCAAGTCATGGCCAAGCCAGAGTCAGGAGGTGGAGAAGCAGACTCCACCTGTTCATGGAAGGGGCTGCAAGACCACACTGCAAGGGTGCAGGGGCACAGAGGTGAGGAACTTGTGGTCACTTTTATAACCAACCCCAGGTGACCTGCCAGAGACCAAATTGTGATCATGTTGGCCTTAGGGACCCATGGGGTCAGTTAGTGAGATTAGATGCAGCGGTACATTCTGGAACAATTCTCAAAGCTTTACCTTCTGCTAGAATGGAATGGAAATAGCCAAGGGCAAATCCAGGACTAGTTCCCAAAGGGCAGAAACTAAATCAGAGGAAGCAGGGGTAAGTAGCAATGACAGCAGCATCAACTGATTGCGTGTCACCTCATGGATACCCTGTTTCACGTGTACGGTCTTCGACCCCAGCAGATGGACACTGCTCTTTGTTTAAGAGAGGCATAGACCAGTCCTTGGGGGGCTGGGTGTTTTTCTGAGGTCGCACAGCCAGTGGGTGGGCAGGACTCGTGTTTAAGTCATTCAAACTCTAGAATCTGAATTTCTACCCCAGAGCAGCTATGTGGCTTTGGGGAAGCGACTTGACTTCTCTGAGACTGGTTTTCAGCCTCTGTCATCTGAAGTCAAAGGATTCACTTCCAGGATTTGTTTGAGGGCATGAGATACTGGATGGAAAGCTCTTATCACAGAGTAAGCTCTTAACCAAATGTCAGGTCTTATTATTACTGCTAACTTTAGTGTCATTATTAATATCATTACTGTTAGCAGAATAACAAAATAAAGCTTCCCTTTGGGGTGGAGATATTCTGTACTCTTGCACCAGATGTGAATATACTGGGCACTAGGCATGTGGATCCAGACTCTGCCCCGCCATCCCTAAATCCAGCTTAGGCAGTGACTCAGGACATGGCTTCTCTCCCAACCTCACTGCAGTCTCTGGCCCTGACCTGGTTGCATTCACCCTTAACTTCACCATCACCAACCTGCACTACATGGAGGACATGCGGCTTTTGGGCTCAGCCAAGTTCAATGAAACAGAGATGATCTTGCAGAGCCTGGTAAGAGCCCCACCTCATCCCTCCATCACTCACTGATGTCCACATAGCCACCGATGCCAGCCCCGCCCACCTCTCCCATGCCCCACCCATCTCCTGCATGCCCTGCCCACCTCTGCCTCTCAACTGATGGCGTTGCCATCCACTTCCCCCATGCCCCGCCCACCTCTCCCATGTTCCCCCTTACCTCCTGCATGCCCCATCCCCCTCTCCCTGCCTCCCAACTGATGCCAGCCCCACCCAGCTGACTCCAACCCTGCCCTTGTCCAGCTCAGTCCTTCTACTCACCTCCCTCTCTTTCAACAGCTCAGACCCTTATTCAAGAACACCAGTGTTGGCCCCCTTTACTCTGGCTGCAGACTGACCTCACTCAGGTGGGACCCCCAGGAGATGGCCCAGTGAGGCACAGTGGAGATTCTTACCATGGTCCTTTAGGGCTGGGTCCTCCCTTTGGCCTCAGCCCTTTCCAGCACCCAACCTGGGGTAGCTACAGACCTTTGGGCTGCTGGCCCTCAGGTCCTGCTCTGGCCCTTCCCATCATCCTGAGACTCAGATCTCCCATGCACTATTTAATAGGAACAAAATGACAAAACATAGCAACTGGAGAGGATGCATCGAAACCCTCCACAAAGGATGCAATCCCCAGTCTAGTGTACCTCCAACCCCACGCTGCATGTAAATATTTCTGAAGGCGAGCACACAGCAAGTACTTAGCATGTGTCAGACATTGGGTTTCTTGATGTATGGTCGCTGTTGACATTCTGGCCGGATAGCTGTCATGGGTGGTCGTCCTCTGCACTAGAGCGTATTTAGAGGCATCTTGGCCATTAGATCGATGCCTGTCATGTCCCAGCTCCCAAAGCCATGACAACCAAATCTGTCACCAGCCATTGCCAAATGCCTCCTGAGTTGCACAGCACCCCAGGTTAGAGTCACTGGGTGAAGTACTTCCTGTCCATCATCTCCCTAGACTCGCTTAACATCATTACTATTATCCCTGTTTTACAGAGCAGAAATCAAGGCACAAGCAGGTTAAGGCATTTTCTCAGAGCCGATGGCTGCCAAATGGTAGAACCGGGATTCAAGCCCAGTCTCCCTAGAGGCTACGCCTTTTCCCACCAAGCTTACTTTTCTTCTTTGCTCTGGGAAGAACTGTAGGCTCTCTCCCCTCCCGCATAACCCCAGCCTTCAAGTCCCTGCGTCCTTCAGTGCAGAGATATGCAACTCGGCTCCACTTTACCGAGTGATAGAGCTTCTGAGCAATCCTAGGCTTCTCCATTCTAAGGTCCCCTGGAGGGTTTAGCCTCATTGGGCATCTCCCCAGCACATTTCCATGCCTCCAAAAATAGAATTTGAGAAAGGATTCCCTCCCCATGGGTCTAGAATACAGAGGAATGGAACGAAGCCCTCTTTCTTAGGACCTAGCTCAGGTTGTTATGCCTCTCCACTCCCCTTGCCTGGAGTTCCACAAATTTTCTTTCCATCCGAAAACATTGCTGAGCACCTACCATGTCCAAGCTTTGTGATGAGCTCCAAAATCTCCATGGAGGTCAAGAGCACAGACTCTGCCATCAAGAAGAGTGTATTATAGTAATTATATGTAAACATGTGCAAACGCATTTAAGGGATTAATTATAGGCGGATTATATAATTAATTCTATGCAAACATATATTAATGGTAAATAATATGACAGACATTCCCCAGATGCTACTGTGAGCATTATATTAATAGCAGCAAACTTAATCCTCACAAGATACACCTGAGTGCCATGATTATACCCATTTTTTAGGTGGGAAACTGAGGCCCAGAGAGACTGTGGAAGGGTTGGGTTATGGGAAGTGTAGCGGGCCTAGGAGGAACTGAAGTGGCAGCTCATGCCTGGAGAGGAGGACGCTGAGGCCTGGAGACATAGCTCTGGGCCAGGAGGACTGAGTCAGGGAGAGGGCAGCATGGGTGGAGAGCCTCAGGTAGTGAGCATCCCGAGCAGAAAGGCTCACCTGCAAGGAGGGAGGCAGAGAGGTGCGCAGCGCGACCGGTCGGTGGGAGATGTGGGTGGGTGCGGGGAAGCGTGTGTTGGGATGGGCACAGCCGGCCTTCCTCCACAGGCAGTAGGGAGCCAGAGGATTTCAGCAAAATCCCAACAAGGGAAGATGCCCATTTGACGTGAGACAGTCAATCTAAAGCACAGGGAGGCCTAGGCTCCACAGCCGTTTCCAGAATGTGGAGCAAATTCCCTGGGGGGGGGGGGGGGTGGCGGGTCTCCAGGACCTGTTCACAGGGGCCCCACTACGCCCTAGCTTTCCCCACCGCACCCCCATGGTACCCCTCAAGAACGCTCGGCAGATGGCTCTTATTCATCCGCCGGCTGTGTCCTGCCCTCCCCAGGCCAGAGAAGGCTGGAGCAGCCACCCGCGTGAACGCCATCTGCTTCCGCCGCCCCGACCCCGCGGGCCTCGCGCTGGACAGAGAGCGGCTGTACTGGGAGCTGAGCCGGCTGACCCATGGTGTCACCAGGCTGGGCCACTACACCCTGCAGGAGGACAGTCTCTGTGTCAGTGGTGAGCAGCGGCCACCTGCCTTCCGCCCAGCCATCGAGCTTCCAGCCCGCCCCACCATCCCCCTCCACCCCATCTTTTCTCCTGCTGCACCTCAGCACCTCCCCTCTCTCCTGTCCTCTCTCTGCAGGTTACACCCACCAGACACCAGTAACTGTCCCCAGTGGTGAGTACTCAGGGGTCTTCAGAAGCCTCCCACCCCCCACCAGGGAAGGAGCAGCAGGCCCCACCCACACCTCCCGCTGTCAGGGAGGGGAGGGGTGGGGGATACAGGCTGGGAATTCACTGCAGTAAGATTCGGCTGTGTGTCACTTCTGAGCTGTTGGCTGGACACAGAGGAATGACCACCACGTGGGGGTCGATGGATGCAGGAAAGTACCGGAAGGTGGGCTTGAATAAAGAAGAATGTTACTTGGCAGATTGTCTCCTGCAGATCCTGCCCACCTTCACCCGCTGCGTGTGACGGTCTCAGGTTGTCCTCACTGGTGTTTCTGGCATTAGGTCCCCAGCGACCCTCAATACTTGCAATGGTCTCCAGTGAGGTAGCTCCTGGTCCCCAGGGCCCCTGTATCCATCTCAGGCCTGACTCACCTCCTCTCCCTCCCCTGCTGTAGCCACGGGACCGCCCCTGGTGCCATTCACTCTCAACTTCACTGTCACCAACCTGCTCTACACGGAGGACATGCAGCCTCCAGGCTCTGGGAAATTTAACAGCACAGAGAAGTCTCTGCAGCTCCAGGCGAGAGCTCCGCCCACCTCCCCTGCACAGCCCCGCCCCCTAGCCTTCATCCTGCCTACTGATGCCACGCCTTCCTATTCCTGCCCACTCCCCAGGAGCTTGCCCCTCCCATCTCACTCTTGCCCCATCTGCCGACGCCCTTCCAACCCCTGCATCTCAAATCATTTACTTCCCTTGCTCTCACCCACAGCTCCGACCCCTGTTC
>PITA01034562.1:0-11481 GCA_004023965.1 Spilogale gracilis | reverse complement strand
CGAGAGGTGAGGGACGAGAGAGGTGAGGGACGAGAGAGGTGAGGGACAAGATTGAGGGACGCCCCCCACGGCAGGGTGTGAGCCACAGGCGGGCTCCTCGGCCTGGCCTCCGTGTGAAGGCACCGCCGGGACCACCAGCCGCCGAGGCTCACGGACACAGGTGCATCACCCCACCCTGGGGCGCCCTCTGGCCGTCCCTGCTGGCCCCCATCTGGAATGTTGTTTACACACAGCCTGCCTCATGCTGGCCACGCGGGGCAGCCCCCCCAGCTCTGGGGTCGCGCCCGGCACCCAGGAGCCCCTCAACAGCTGTCAGCCGATGCACGACCGACCCCCTCTGGCTCTGGTGTGCTGAGGCCGCCGTCCGGGCCTTCCCGGCGCTCGGGTCTCCGTCCTGCGCACAGGCTGGCGCGCCGGTCTGCCTGCCTGCCGTCCACCACGGCCCGTCGGCGCCGCCCCCGGGGCTGGCACAGCAGTCGGACGAGCAAGGGCCAGGGCCTCGGGGCTCTGGCGCACGGAAGCCACACGCACTAGCGTCCCCGACTCTCGTCCCTTCGGTGGGCTTGTGGGAGGAAGACAAGACGTGCACGTGTCCTTCTGAACCGGGCGATCAGATACTTCATCGTCCTGAAGAGCTACGAGACAGACGACGGCCTGCGCGCGGAGCCCCGCGAGAACGCTACCGCGTCACCGGGCATCCCTCGGGGACCCTCCCCGTTCATGCGCCCTTCCCAGGAAGCACAGCGGGAGGAGGCGACCCCGTCAGCCTGACGTTTCCCGAGCGCGGCTGTGTTCCCACGGCGCTGAGATCACCCTTGGCCCCGGCAGAGACCCCAGGGGGCGGAGGCGGGTGGGGGCTCCGGGCGGCCCGTGGAACACGGCTCTGCTGCAGGGGGCACGCCCCTGGCGCTTCCCGAAGACGTCAACCCGCAGAGCAGACGGAGACGGGCTCCTCACTGCGGCTCGCAGACGAAGCAGTGACGTGCCCGGGGAGGGCCTTCCCGACGCCGAGGGCCACGCTCCCTTCAACAGCATGCCGCACACCGGGAAGGGCTGCGGACGGGCCTACCCAGCAGCCAGGACGCTGTGCTCACGAGGCCCCTTGAAGAAGAAAAGGCCAAAACCCGCGTGACCCCTGTACCTCATGGAGGACCCGTCAGCAGAACGCACACGCAACTCCGGTAACGGCGAAGAACCCGAACCCGCCTCCCAGAGCCGGCCACCCGAAGGCAGAAGCAGTCGACGAGGTGGCTGGCGACCTCAGGGAGACATCAGAGGAAACCCAGGGCCACACCGTCCACACCAGCCAGGCGGCCCTCAGGACACGGAGAAGGCCCGCCAGGCCCAAGCGGAGGGGGGCAGGGGGCGGCCGGGACGCCCGTGCAGGGCTGCGCCTTACCGACCAGAGCCGAGCTCCACACCCGTACAGCCCGGAGGCCCCGCCCGGACACAGCATGCCACACGGCCACACAATGCACCCAACGCCTCCAAGGACGTTCATACAGGCAGTGCCCACGCGACCCGGGAAAGCCCGTGGAGAGACCTGCTGGGGACATGTCCACGAAGGAAGAGCCACACAGCAAGCGGCTCACGGAGCTCAACGCACTCAGCCCTGGGGGGGCGGGGGGGCCTCGGCTCTCTGGTCCCACGCCGTGCTCGCTGGGTGTCCTCCCGAGCCGCACACTTGGGACCCAGGCGCTCTCCCCTAAGCGCGCACACACGTAAAACGGGTTTCGACAGACAAGTTTCTCAAGAAGGAGACAGTTACCCTCGGTGATCTGACCTCCCACGGGCCCTGGGAGGCTGCCCAGCGCCAGGTCAGTCCTGGTGGCCGCAGGTGGGCCGTCGGCGCTCCTCTGGGGTTGGGGACACGGGCAGGCCCCAGGAGAACAGAGTTCCCAGGGACGGTCAGACAGGTGGAGGTGAGCTGATGCAGACGCCCCGAAGGCTGGGGCAGCGAGCAGCACGGCATCGGGGCACTACTGCCCCGCCCACAGTCCCGGAAAACCACGAGGCCCATCATGGCTTACCTCTCACAGCAGCGGGGCTTGGGGGCTGGGGGGCCTCTGCGCCCCGCCCCCAGGCCCAAACTAAACGGCCCGCTACGTGGACCCTGACAGCTGCATGTGGGGACAGCGGCGGGGGTCGCAGGACAGAGGCTGGAAGGGGGAATGCGCCACGGCGGGTGAAGCCGCCCCCGCTCCGGACAGAAGCACACGCACGACGCGGGCCACGAGCCGGTGCCGCGGTCAGATGCTTTGCTGGTCCTTCACCACCTCACGGCGGCTGCTGCTCGCGGCCCGGGACCACCCCGACAGTCCCCCTCCCGCCGGCCGACCGCAGAGGCCGAGGGTCTGCAACTTCCCTTCCTTCCTGGAACGCGAGGAGCCGCGCTGACGCGCCCCACACCAGCTCCGGGAGGCGCCGCCCGATCCAGCAAGTGTCCGTCTGGGAAAACAGTTTATTCTCCCCGACCGCAGCGCGCCCGCTCCGCCTTAGTGCAGACTCACCCCAGGTGAGACGGCTTTCCATTATCAATAAGCGTGACAACTCTATTTCCTATTCGATTCATAAACTCAAAACAATTCCTCCCTCCCAAACACCGAGCATCCCGAGGCCAACCAAACATACACAGGGGGGCGACGTCTCTCCCACTCTTGTCCCAAAAAAGCAGGCCCCACTGGACTCTCTGGTCACACGGGGAGTGCAGCCTCCAGGGTGTGGACGGAGACTGCCCGCGTGTCCCTGACCCCAAGGATGTCTCGCCTGCAGAACTCCCTGCCCGCGGCCAGGGCCCAGCGGGCCGCCAGCTCCCCCTGGTGGAGGGCGCCGGGCTGGCGGTGCGGTCACTTCCCACAGAGCTCCAGCACCTTCTTCACCATGGCCCCGATCCCGTCGTGGATGTGGTGGAGCTCCGTCTCGCACATGAAGGCCGGGGTCGTGACCACCTTGTTTTTCTGGTCCACATGAGCTTCGTGCATGGAAGTTAGGGAAAAGGTCGCACAGCAAGGACGCAGGGATTGCAGGCGTGAAGTGTCCCCCCCGGCCCCGCCCCTGCCGCCCTTCTCAGCGGAGCTCGTGATGGGGGCTCCTATGGCCGCGGTCTCTCCCAAGGGGCCCCCGTTCCGCGACCCAAGGGTGCAGTCCTCCAACCTTCGCAAGCAGAGAGCTGGCCCACCCCGCGGGCCCCAGGCGCACCCGCAGACCTGGGCTGCGTGCACGCGAGCGCCGGCCTGGGCCCGCAGCCAGAGGCCAACCCGGGACCCCCCCCAACACACGTTCTATTCCCGTCCAGACGCCCAGACGCCCGGCAGCCACAGGCCTGGCCTTGCCCTCGAGCTAACAACACGCGCCCTCCTGGGCCCATCGCAAAGGCCCTGCGGCCACCCCACCTGGACGGCTGTCGGCTCTGCTCGCCCCTACGCGCAGGGGGGTGACGGAACGCCGCCCCCGAAACCGCGCACAGGGAAAGGCAGCGTTGAGACGCACACCCAGGGTCACAGCGCCGTCTCCACACCCTGCGGGACACCGTGGGCTCTGTGCTTGCGGCCCCTGGGCGCCCACAGGAGGACAAGGCGCCCTCGAGGCCACACGGGACGGCCACCCACCCCAGCACGCAGGGGGCTTCCAGCCAAGCCGGGCAGCACCCCGTACTTCTTCCATCTGCAGCCTCCCCCGACCCCGGGGACATCACCGTCATGCACATGCTCCCAGAGGCCCCCAGCCACACAGGCCCTGATGCAAGGGGCTGCCGGCCCGGGGCAGTCCCCAGGGGTCAGAGGAGGGGTCCCCAGCACCGCACACAGCTGCTGGAAAGGATATAGTCACTCCCTTCACACAGTGCTTAGCGCCCAGGGCTTTGATGGCTTCTGCGGTCCCCGCGTAGGGCCACCTGCCGCCTTCCTCCTGCTCGTGGCCCACGGTGACCTCGACGCCGCGGAGCACTTTGGCCGCAAGGACGGGAGCGATGCAGCACAGGCTGAAAAGTGAAGGACAGGGTGGGCTCAGGACAGCACGAGGACGCCCGGGCGGCAGGGCCTCCTGAAGGGGGGAAGGGACCATGGGAACGAGCACCAGCAGCAGCCCCCGGGCCGGCGGAGCGCCGAGAGTTACGCATGACCCGAGCCTCGCCCACTCCCCCGCGCTGCAGGCCCAGCGACAGAGGGCCCGGAGGCACCCGGCCATACGCCACGGCGTCCCTGGAGAAGAGCTCCGACGGCAACATCACACTCAGGCCCGAGTTTCCGGCTGGTTTTTCACACGGCAGCCACTAACCCCAGGGCGTGGACTTCAGACGCCCTTCTCCGGAGAGGGTACAAAAAGCGGTCTCATCGGACCTGTGTGTGTGCCCGGCACCCGGCAGCCAAGGGCCCCCGCCAGGAGAGCCTCAGGCCCCACTACACACACACGGGCCGTCCCCTGGGCGTACCCGCGGGGCTCTGCTCCCGCGCCGCACCAGAGCCTGGACGGGGCCCACCGCACGGCTGCAGGCCAGGCCGCACGCACACGGCCAGCGGCCCCCAAGCCTGGCTCATGGTCAGCACGGCCTGTCGGCTCCTCCCGCGCTGGCCTGCGTGGCTCCGTCCACAAGCTGCTCTGGTGGGCGGCGAGAAAGCAACATCAAAACGTACTTACGTTCTTTCTCAAACATCACGCCTAAGACAGCGTGCTTAGAAACCCGCAGGAGAAAACGTCCCTCTGCCACCAAGGAGGCAGAAGCCACTGGACCTGGCGTCTCCGAAGCACCTCACGTCACAAGCCCGCAGACGCCTGGCGGCTGGCACGAGCCAGCAGCGCGGCCCTCGAGTGGCACAGCTGGCGCAGCTGCCCGCCCTGCCCTGGGGCTGTGGCTGCCAGCCGAGGCCCTTCCCGGCACGGCCCCCGCACCGAGCTCAGGGGACACACGAGCAAGGCAGCATCGGACCCCTCGCTCCCACCTGCCTCATGACACAGGGCCCTGCTCAGCGACTGCCTACATAACGGGCGCGGCTCCAGGGCTGGCTCCCTGGGAGGGCACAGGCAGGGGACAGCGCCACCACCCGCTCCCGGGGCGGCTCGGCACAGCATCTTCCGAGCCCATGTGCTCCGAGCCTACAGGCCCAAGGCCAGCGCCTTCCGTGAGGGGGCCTCCCGCACAGGGGCCGGGCAGGACTTCCCGCGGGTGATCTTCGCGGGGACTGTCATCACGCGATCCTGCCCACACGGCTGTCAGAGGCTGGCGTGCTCCCACGTGGGCACCCGTCTCCGGTGCATCCAGCAGAGCCGAGCTCCTGCGGGGCTTCTCGAAGTGGCGGACACAAACCCCCTACACGCTGCCCTGTGTTCACGGGGACGAGCAGCGCGCCATGCTAGCGCCGGAGCCGGGGGCGGCCGCTGGGAGGCCAGTGCAGGCCCAGCTCCAGTCCAGGGAGCAGCAGCGGTGCCCGTGAGTCTGGGCGCGCCCCGAGCACGCCGCCCCAGGGGAGGGCAGCAGGAAGGGTGCTGGGTCAGCCAGCGCCAGCCTGCCCGGAGCGAGGACGGGAAGGCAGACGCAGGCGAGGGGAGGAGGTGCTAGAAAAGGCTCAGGGAAGGGCTGACCGTGGAGCCCTGGAGCCCTCCTTCCCTGAAGTCACCAGGGCACGTTATCGCGCCCGCAGATTTTCCAAGCTGGAAGGCAGCTGCGATGGATGCAAACAGCCTCAAGGACCGCGCGGCCCTGCCCTCCCCACCCCTACGTACCCGATGGGCTTGCCGGCCTCGTGGAACTCCTTCAGGACTCGCTCCACGTCCTTGTGGACTTTGCAGTCCTTCCCGTCAACGGCGAACGTGCTCCTACCGTGAGAAGAGGCGGCCTCAGCTCTCCCAGCTGGGGGGTCTACGTGCCCGGGGAGCCCCCGACCCCACCCTGGAGACAGACTCGTGGCTCCGCTAACTCCCAGCTTCTGAGACAAGGAGTTACCCTGTGCGTGCACGGTTTTCGTGTAAGCATACACGTATTTTTTCCTACTTTCTAAGGCGCATCAAGGGAGGCGGCAGCAGAGAGGCGAGGCAGGGAAGCTGATGAGGCGAGGCAGGGAGACGAACCAAAGCCGGCAGGTGCACAGGCCGGGGGCCGCACCCACGGGGGTCCTCAGAGGTCTGCTCTGTGAGCCAAGGACCAGCAAGAGATGCTGTGGGCCTCAAAGCCGTGGCCGGCCATCCACGGACGAGGAAGCGGTGCAGGTTAGACGAGACGCTGTTCCTCTCACCACGGCCTCCCTGCCCGCTGGCTACGCGCCGGCACCTCTCTGGGAGGCAACTGGTGAGACCCACCGAACCCCACAGCACGCGCGCTTTCTCACGATCCCCGCTCTGGCTTCCGGCCCTGTACGCATGCGACGCCCCCGTCCTGGGAAGGCCACTGCAGCGCTGCGGTGCGGGCCTGGGAGCCGCGGGGCGCCGTGGAGCTCCGCCCTCCCGCAGCCTGACTGGCTCGGGGGCTGCAGCCCGTCTGAACACACCTAGCGCCACTCCTGAAACACACATCAACTGTCCCCCCAGAAGCCACCAGGCGGAGGGTGAGAGCTGGAGCCACCGGCGTCCATCAGGGCTGGGTCGGCCCGAACGGGGTCCGCACGTGCGGCCGGGATGGGCTTGATGGGCCACGAACGAGCCGCAGCATTTGTGAAAGACACAAAATCCAGAACAAGCTTAACGGGCCTCCCCCGGGTTCGACTTCTTCTCTAAGAGACAAGACGTATCTCAGCGAGGACGCGCGCACGTACACACGGAGAGGAGAAACAGAGGGAGAGAGAGAGAAGCAGACTCCCGCGGGCTCCATCTCACAACCCTGAGACCACACCCTGACCAGAGAGCGCGAGCTGGACCCCTGACCGCACAGCCAGGCGCCCTGCTTGGAGTTTTAACATGACCGCATGGGAACCTCTTGGGAAGTACACACGAAAGTGGGAAACCGTGCAGGGATGCGCCTGAGGCCCCCAACAGGAGAAAGCGCGTCCCCACGGCGAACGCGTGTCCCCAGCAAAGTTGCGTGCCGCTCCTCGCTGAGTGTGCACGGCACAACCGACAGCCACACCGCGCCGACCTGCCCTCTGGAAAGGTGGGGACAATGGGCCAAGTGACCTGAGCTGCAGCTGGCCGCAGGGAAGAGTGAGTTCACAGACATGAACGCTGACCCCAGGCCACTGCTCCCTCAACACAGAGCAAAGCCCCGCCAACAGCCAGCCCCACCTCCCCTGTCACCAGCTGTGCCACGGACACGCCCCCAGCACCGCCCTCCGGGGCCCTCACCCCGGGGGAGGGGCTAATGGTCAGAGGAAGGGCTCACCTTCCCCAGAAAAAGACCCTGGTCCCCGCAGACTGAAGTCTAGCCAGCAGAGGCCATTCCCTGCCATCTACTGCCAAGGGGTGTGTGAAGGTGGTGGGGACAAGGGCAGCTCACGCGAAAAGCTGGTTTTTGGAAAACGAAGGGACGTGAGGGCGAGGCAGGGCCGCCACAGGAGGAAGGAGCAGGGGAACCAGCTCCAGGGGCTGGGAACACCGGCTTGGGACCTGGACAGAGTCGCTCAGATGTCTGCAGGCCGAGGGGAGCCATGCGGTGTTGGGGACCCTAAGTGCCTGTGCCCCTCACCTCCGGGTACAGGGCACGGGCACACAGCCAGCCGGGACGCTGATGCCGGAGGAAAGCACACGGCAACTAACCAAACGTGGGATGGGGCGTGAGCACAAGGGTCCCCAAGGCGTCTGGCTCGAACCCTGCCCCATTCCACACCCCGCACACCAGTCCGGAGGGAGGTGGGGCTGACGGACGGCAGTCCAGGTCAGGGGAAGCAGCTCTGAACGTCAACGGGGCATTCTGGCGCGAGTCTGGGGCAGGGAGCTGGCCACGCAGGTCAGCAAGGGGGGAGGTGTGTGCTCCAGACCCAGACAGCACTCCTGGGGGAGAGCAGAGAGGGGTGCCGGGGCAGAAGGGGGGACCCCACGGAGGAGCAGCTGGGAAGAGGGTGCGGCCAGTTTCCCTGGTGCTCACAGAGAACCCAGAGCGGGGAGGGGGAGAACAGGAGCCCATCACAGGAGGCCCGGCGAGCGGAGACCCAGGCAGCACGGCCAGGAAACCCAAGGGGTGCGCGCGTGCCGAAGGGAGGCGGAGGGCTGGGGCTGGCTGCCTGAGCTCACGGCCACACTCCCGTCCGTGACCCAGGAAACCACTCCACGTGGGAGCCCAGTCCAAGGGGTTTCCATCAAAAACTGCACAGTCCAGGCTGTTACCCTGACGAGGGTCCCCGTCTGAACCCCAAAGCAGGGGGTGCAGCTGCTTCCTGTCCTTCCCACGGCTGCTACGGTGGGGCCGCCTCGGAAGGGATGTGCGGGACAGGGAGGCCAGCGCCCAGGATTTCCATGGCACGCACAGAAAAAGGTAGAGAAACGAGAACAGAAAGAGGACCTGAAACCCAAAGGACGTCACACCGACGTGGCGACAGCTTCCGGTCTGGCTCCCGGGCAACGACCCCGAGAAGGAAACAAGGAAGGGCTGCCTTCCGCGGTCCAGCCTCCACACCGCCACTGGGATGGCTGTTTCCCTGCTGCCAGGCCCGCAGAAGAAGCGGTGTCGCAAGGAACACGTGCAGGGACGCGGGGCCTAATGGGACCACACGGCGGCACAGTCGCTAGATCAGAGGACCCCCCGCGGGTGGCCGGTACTGGGAGCGCTCCACAGGAGGAGAGGAAAGCCAGAGTCTCGCTAAGGTTCCAACAGCAGGGCCCTGTCACCTGTCACGGAGCAGCTCCGCGCAGCCCCCCGGCCCCCGGGCCCCTGCAGCGGCTCACGCGGCCACCCTGTCCCCGCACCCGTCTCCCACGGTGCCCCAGTAGGAGGGCAGAGACCCCAGAGCTCCAGCACGCACAGGTTTTTGGCGGCTCCGAAGCCTCCAGGAAAGATGACAGCGTCAATCTGAGCAGCACTGAGCCGGGCCAGGTCGGAGATCTTGCCGCGGGCGATCCTTGCCGATTCGGTCAGGACGTTCCTGGGAGAGAACAGAGAGGTCCCAAGGCAGCGTCAGGGTGCAGAGCTGGGCGTGCGGGAGGCCACCACACGAGCGAAACACCCCGTGCTGAATGTGGGCGCCCAGGAAAGACGGCCTCGCCCCCCGCAGCACCTGGCCCTCGGGCCTCAGGAAAGACAGGACGGGGTGGGAAGGGCAAGGTACCCACGGGGGGAGGGAAGCAACCCAGGGTCAGCCCCCGCAGGACACAGCGCTCTGCCTGGCTGGACCCTGCAGCCAGAGCTAGACGGGAGGGGAGACAGGGATCTCGGGGATCAGAAGTGCTCCGAGACTGGGGCCCAAACAGGGGCAGGAGGCAGAGGCCCACGCTGAGCCGCAAGCACGGGGCCACGTCACCAAGCAGGAGGACTTCCGGTCGGCGTCAGGAGGTAACAAGTAACACCACACGGTCACGAAACAGCCCGGAATGCAGCCGGATTCGCAGCTGGCACCAAGCAACCAAGCCCACGGGGTCTCACTTCAGGACGGGAGGGGCAGGACCCGCACCTGGTTTCGCTCTCAGAAGGCTGCCCCTTGGTGTGGTCAACCACGTGCATCTGAGGGATGTCGGGAGCAAAGATCTGCACTTCGGCCCCGCCGCGACTCAGGTGAACCAGCACCCTGCACGGAACAAAATCAGGCGCTGGGACGTCCGTGACAGCTCGCTTGTGCGGGCCAGACTTCTGCAGAGCGCCCCACGTCCACCCCTTACGCATACACCATCACTCCGGCTTACCGGAAGGCTGCGGTCGGCCTGCCAACGACCCCAACGTCTACAACTCGGCTTGGCTATCACTGAACGAGCTTGGACAGCCCAGCGGGCCCCCAAGCTCCCTTTACACTCCCCGGGGGGCAGGGGACTGGTGACTCCACTGGTCACAGCCTGGACGTCTAGGTTCCCAGGAGGCTTTGGGGAGCTCCTCCTCCCAGAGACCAATCGAGGCAGGACTGGAAGATGCGAGTCAGAGGCTTTGGTCAGGATAAGTTCAAGCCCTGCCGTGGCCCACCTTTCCCGTCACAGCCGGAGGGCTGGGGAGGGACGTCCAGGCCGCCCTGAGCACTGCTCAGACCCGGGGCGCTCACTGTCCCCCTTCCGAGGTGGCAGCGTGAGAGGGCAGGGCCAGCAAACCATGGCCCTCAGACTGTGCTCCCTGCAAATCTCCACACACACTCCGTGTCCACGCTGTCCACCATCTACCCACTAGCCGGTGCTTCTGCGTTCTCACGCCCCGGGCCTCCATCTGGACGCTCTCCTGGCCCTCCACCGCCCACCAGCTGTGCACACTCCAAAGTCCACTGCAGGCCGGGTGCCCACGCCGGTCCGAGGGCAGCTGCAGGCTGGGGAGGGGCCTCCGGCTCCTCTGGGTTCCCCGTGGCCCAACCACGTGCTAGCTCTACTCCAGACTGTTAGGGCCTGCTTAGCCTCAAGGCCGGCAGAACAGGCTCTGAAACTTCCTGGCGACTTAGGCCTCTGCATATCTAAGGCCCCCTGGTGATTGATGCCTTTACAAGGCCTGTGTTAACCAAATGGAGGCAGAGAGGTCAAGGAACCGTCTGTGCATCTTGCTTCCTGGCCCCAGTACCGGAAATGTGTGGGCAGTCCAGGAACTGGGGAGGGGGCTAATATGTTATCTCACCCTGGCGGGAAAATTACTGTGTAACTCTTGCTTGCTGTTTGAAACGTATATAAACCCCTAGACCCTTGCATTTGGGGTCCTTGCTGAAACCCGCTGTGCCGGGCAGATGCTTGGACCCTAGCTAGCTGGAAATAAACCTCACGGTGTGATTTGCATTATCCTGGGCGTCCTCGGTTTCTCTTTGGGGAGGCGGTCGACATCGGACTTTAACACAGACCTGACCACGCCTGACAGTCCTGCTCACAGAAACCTTTTTTAATCAAATCCCAAACAGCACAAAAGACTGAGCAACAGCTGACAAATCCCACCCACAAGACCGTCCACAGCCGAGGGCCGTGCCTGGAAACCAGGCTGGAGCCAGGATGAGGACATGGACGCCTGCCCGCGGCCTTCAGGGGGAACCGCCGCGTTCACAGGACAGCAGAAGGGATCAGCGCTGACCTCTGGGGCAAGGCCTTGGAACCGGGCGGCTCCCTGCACCTCACCAAGAGACTCGACTGGCTCCCTGCTCACTCCTCTCTGCTTGTCTGATCAAACCCAGGTCTCCAGGGGCTCGGAACCGCCAACTTCCCCAAGGGCTTACGCTGAGGCCTCGTGGAGCTCAGTCCCATCGTAGACTCCGCATCCCGACAGCACCTGTCGGGGAGCGGGGGTCAAGGGGGAGCCCGGAGGGCAGAAGGGGCTCTGACCTTGAGGAAGGGTAGGGTTGGGGCTTAGGGGGCCGGCCTGGGGGAAGGCAGGACCCTGGAGGGCGGAGTTAGGGGGCCGGCCTGGGAGAAGGCAGGGGGTCCGATCTGGAGGGCGGGGTTAGGGGGCCGGCTGGG
>PITA01034561.1:0-11475 GCA_004023965.1 Spilogale gracilis | reverse complement strand
ACACAGTTTAGGAAGAGTCTCCATAGAAAATGGATTTCTGGAGGTCTTTTTCCAGGATACAAGGCCTCTGAAGTTACAGTGCTCTGATTCTCAGGTCTGCCTCTCATCTTCCAGAGCAGATTCTGTTCCACATGTTCAGGGCTTCTATCTTCTATTGTCTAGTGCTGACCGCGTGGCGGACTGCCCCTCAGGGCTTCCTGCCCCACCTGGATTCCTAGGCCCTCCACAGACTTTGCATATTCTCAGACTCTTGTTCTGTCAAGTCTGTGAGCTGTGGCAATTTTCGTGTGTCTGACCAAACATATTTTTACCTCCATCCTGACCTCCTAGTTCCTCACCTGCTTTGCTCAGAGCAGAGAAGTGTAGAAATGGCTGCAAAAAGAGCCTCTTCTTCCCTGATGTTATCAGCATCCTCTCACTTATGACCTTGTCAGCTCCCAGCAGTTGCTGTCATCGGGCAAGTATCTCTTTTCTTCTGGATTCCTTTGGTCATGCTACGTGGCGCTTAGACACACCACAAGGCTCCTGGGCCTTCACACCACAGTGCATTCAGGGGTATGACGGGCAGCTGTCAACGGTCAGCTCTCCAGCTGTCAGTCAAGGAGATCCTCCTCTCTGGCCCGATTACTCTTATTTTGGTGGGTTGTATCTTACTGCTGTGCAGGAAATGTAGTCGAGCTGATTTCTTTTCCCAGCATATTCACCTGCTAAGCAAAATTTCTGAGTGATCATGTTACATGTATGTGTGGAATATAGTATTAAATCTTGGCAGTGACTTAGTATTTTTAATATGGAAAATTGGATTTGTTTATGGTAAACAGGAATCCTTTATACATTAGATTATCCTTAAACCGTGCTACATTTCTTTGAAACTCTGCTGAAAAAAACATTTATTTCCCAGATATTCATGCTGCTTTGGGAGCTAAGATCTAAAGAAATCTTCTCAAGACTTGTCTTAGGCTCAGTTTGGCAGAATTAAAACCTAAGAAGCATGCTTGAAAAACCACTTCTTTAGTTGAGGCACAAATGCAGCCTGAGATCCAACACCTTGTTCAAGCAATTTGTTGTGAGTCCTTTGACCAGTGCAACTGAGCATTTCAGCCACTTCTTGCCTCCTTCAGAGTTCTACCCAGTTTACAGCAAGAAGAAATCGCTCTGCATTCAGAAATGGGCCAACTGCAAAAATATGTAGGGGGCTTTTCTTAAGCTGGACAAAGTTTAACTTTTCAGAAATTTGTAATAACAATTAAGCTTCAAAAGAGAAGGAACATGTTAGGAGTGCCTGCTCAGAAAATGAGACCGATTAGATGGTTATTTCACACACACAGAAACTTCGACGTTTGTGTTAGCATGGATCTCTCCTTTTCTCTCCCACTGCATCTTTTTTTTAAAAAGATTTTATTTTTCTTTATTTGAGAGAGAAAGAGAGAACATGAGAGGGGGAAGGTCAGAGAGAGAAGCAGACTCCCTGCTTCAGCAGGGAGCCCAATGCGTGACTTGATTCCAGGACTCCCTTGGCTTGAGCTGAAGGCAGTCACTTAACCAGCTGAACCACCCAGGCACCCTCCTACTGCATCTTTTTAAAAACAAAACCCAAAATCTATCTAAAATGTGTTTGTCTGGAGTGGACCCTAATTTCAAAAGCAGGCAACCGCTGATTCTGTCTGAAGTTAACCACTGAATCCGTCATTGTTGTTAATCCAGATTATTGGAGCAAGGTGAATTCTGGCCCTCCTGACAAGTAGCTCGCAAAGGGAGTTCTCAGGATCAGCAGCAGGAGCATCAGTTGGGTTCCAAGCTAGTTTAGACTCAGAATCTCTGGGGATGGGGCTTAGCAGCCTGTATTTAGCTCATCTTCCAGGTGGTTTCTGATGCATTTCAACTTTGAGGAAGTAACTTCAGCTGCACATTGAAATCACCTGGTGAGGTTTTTATTTTTTATTATTTTTTTAAGTATGCAGAATTTCTGCTCCCTAGAAATTTTGAAGTAGTGGGTCTGACACCCAGCCTCTAGGGATTTTAAGAGCTCTTTAAGGGAACTTTAAAGTGCAGCAGGGTTGAGACCAGTAGAAAGACATCCTGGTAAGAGTTTGAGAAGGTTCTCAGACTGTCATGTGCCTGAAACTTAACTGAGTGAAGATTCAGCTAATATGCAGATATTTGGCAGGTCTGTGATGATGCCGCAGATCCCGCATTTCTAGTGATGCCATTCTGTTGATGAGGGGATCATAGTCTGTCTCAGTCTCAGGCCCAAAGGCATACTGCCCATTGGCTGCTCTCCCATGGAGGCTTGAAGCTAGTGTAGGTCCACTCCTTGCTGCTTTTGCCAGTTGAGAGTCAGCTGTGTTAGTTTTTAAACAGGTCAACCTGTTTATGGCAGGGGTAATGTATTGTAAGCTCATCAGATATTTTGAAAACCAATAAAATATCACTGTCAAAAGAAAGGTGTTTTATTTTCCCCTTACGTGATTCTGAAAAATAACTTGAGAATTTGAAAATCTCCAAAGCTAAATATTCTAGGGGGAAAAAATGGTCCTATTAAGTGTGGGCAAGTCACTCAGTGCCCTTAAAATCTAGATAGATTCTGCACTCAGAATTCTTTGTGAGTTAATTTAAAGCTCATGCATAGTCTCTGCACCCAACGCTGGACTGGAACTCACAACCCTGAGCAAGAGTTGTATGTTCCACGGACTGAGCCAACCGGGTGCCCCTTGTCAGTGAGTTTAAATTCTTGCCCACTTTAAATTCTTGCCCAGTCCAGAAACTGAACTGGAAATAATGAGGGTATGGCTTATGCAAAACAGGTGATAGAAGCTTCTAATCAGAGGACTAACACTCAAAAGTATTTCCCTATCAAAAGTTTTTCAGATAAATCAACATTTACCCGTTTCAGTTAAAATATTAAACACCTATATCTATCATTTTAATGTGTTTCTGCTTTAATGGACTTTGATTGACTGCTAGTTTTGATTGTGACAGGTGAAGAGGCTACACCGTAATTTTGTTTTATAAGAGCAATCCTAATAACTACCTTGTCGGGCACATTAGCTGCGTCTCGGGCATTAGGAAAGGTGTTTAGCATTTGTTGTAGCTATCCTCATGAGAGTCCCGGGACATGGCATCAGTATTCTCATTTTAGAGCTGAGGAATGCACGCTGGTTTCTCCTGTGCTCACATTTTGCTCGCATTCTCACATCCAGCACAGGCTAATAAAGAGGAGATGCCTTACAGTTTAGTGTGTTCAACATAAAAGAAAGACTGAAATCCCATTGAAAAACAAGTGCATCATTACTTGATTTGGAAGTGAATCCCCTTACAGTTAATACATAGCTAAGAACACAACAAATGAAGTGATCACAAGAGGTGAGAGGCAAGGGATAATAACTCCTCATAAGGCGGCCCTAAGCAAGTTTTCTCACAGTCTCCAGCCCCACTGTGCGTGCACATCCGCATGCCAGCCCAGAGGCCTGGGCACGATGGACTTCTTGATCTTCCCTATGCACGTCCACATCATCCTGACTTTGCTCATGCCGTCCCCTTTGCCTTTTCTCACTTAGCAAACTCCAGGGTATCTTTAAGAATAAGCCAAAAAAAAAAAAAAAAAAAAAAAAAAAAGAATAAGTAGTGCCTCCTGCACTTAGCAGGTGAATCACGTTGGTGACTAATTAATAGAAGCTCTAGGTGAGGAGGGTGGATTTGGCAGGGTGAGCACGTTCAGCACGTTCTGGTGGGCCTGTGGTGGGCCAACCATGACCATGGACGTATCGCCTGGCCTTTATGGGACTTATTGCATTTGTTCCCATGTTCTGCTTTCCTGCTGCCTTGTGTGCGCTGAGTTTTTCACACTTAGGTCAGGGCTTCAGTTCAGCTTTTCTCTGTATGTAAGTTCAGGTTCTCTGTTTAACTTCCCAACTTCAGCCTTAGACACTCATAAACCAGTGTGCCAATTAGGAAATGATTGCACCCAACACCTATAGAGTGAGGTAGATCTAGATATACATATTTAATTGAACTGACTTGTCTTGATTTATCTGTGGCTTTTATTTCACATAGTAAGTATATTCATATTCTGTTTGTGATATGCTATCCTAAAATATTCTGGAGCTATTGTATACTGTGCCATTGTCTCAAATCTGAAACACTTTTTATTTAATTAATTAATTTTTAAACATTTTATTTATTTGACATAGACACAGCAAGAGAGGGAACACCAGAAGAGGGAGAGGGAGAAGCAGGCTTCCTGCTGAGCAGGGAGCCCGGTGAGGGACTCAATCCCGGGATCCTGAGTGGAAGGCACCTGCTTAACGACTTAGCTGCCGAGATGCCCCTCGAATCTGAAACATTTTTTAATTGAGGTTAATTGACATAAACAGTTTCAGGTGAACAACATAATGATTTAATATTTGTGTATGTCGTGAAGTGGTCACGGTAACTCCAGTTTACGTCTATCACTGTACAGAGCTGTATGCTGGTTCCAGGGATAAGGATTTCTAGATCTTTAGCAACTTCCAAATGTACTGTCAACTATAGTAATTACATTATAGATTACATCCCTGTGACTTACTTTATCACTCTACGTTTATACTTTTTGACCCTTTTTACTCATTTCTCCCACCCCTTGCCCTCTCAGTCTAGCAACCACCAATATCTCTGAGCTTGGTTTTTATTGCTTTTTTTTCCCCTAGGTATATTTAATAGAGAGAGAGCACAAGTGGGAGGGGTAGAGGGAGAGAAGAGAGAATCTCAAGCAGACTCCACACCGAGCATGGAGCCCAACGTGGGACTTGGTCTCATGACCCTAAGGTCATGACCTGAGCTAAAACCAAGGGTCAGACACTTAACCAGCAGTGCCATCCAGGTGCCCCCTCTTTGTTGCTATTTTTAAATTCCACATAGACGTGAACTCATATGGCCTCTGACTTATTTCACTTGACATAATGGTCTCAGGGTCTAGCCATGTTCTCTTAAATGGCAAGATCTCACTCCTTTTTATGGCTAAATAGTGTTTCATTGTGTGTATACGTACCACATCTTCTTTATCCATTCATCCATATATTTAGGTTATTTCCATATCTTGCCTTTGTAGATAATGCCACGATGAGTGCAGGGGTGCATATATCCTTTCAAATTAGTGTTATTTTCTTCAGATCAGTACCGAGAAGTGGAATTGCTGATCATATGGTAGTACTATTCTTAATTTTTTGAGGAAACTGCATATTGTTTCCCTAGTGGCTGTGTGAGTTTGTGTTACCACCAGCATTTCACCTGGATTCCCTTTTCTCCACCTCCTCACCAATCCTTGTTATTTCTTGTCTTCGTTTTGATAATATCCATTTCAACAGGTGTGAGATAATGTCTCTTCATTGTTTTGAGTTGCAGTTCCTTATGATGAGTGATGCCGATCACCTTTTCATGTGCCTATTGGCCATCTGTATGTTGTCTCTGGAAAAAATGTCTCTGCCCATTTTATTTTGCTATTGAGTTGTATGAGTTCTTCATATATTTTGGATACTAGCCCCTGTCAGATATATGATTTGCTCATATTTTCTTCCATTTAGTAGGTTGTCTTTTGATCTGTTTATGGATTCCTTTGTTGTGAAGCTTTTTAATCTTCTGATTTTTATCTCTTCGTATCCCTAAATTACTAAGATTCTCTCCCTTCTTTCCTGCCCCCAAAACAGTTTATCATGCATCCCCCACACTTTTATAGTTGTATATATGACAGTCTCTCTTTATGCACACTTTCAGGGAAAAAAAAACTGTCTTATGTATCTTTGTTTTCAAATTTGTCTTTTTTTATTGTAAAATACACATGAAACAAAATTTATAATTTTAACCATTTTTAAGTGGAAAATTCCTTGGCATTATATACATTCACAATAGATGCATGCATCTCCAGAACTTTATTGTCCCAAACTGAAATTCTATATCAGAGAATGAGTCTTTATTCTTCTCTTCCCCCATCTCCTGGTAACTTCTGTTCTACTTCTGTCTTTATGAATTCACCTATTCTGGGTATCTCATGTGGAATCCCACAGTATTTGATTCTTTGTGTCTGGCTTATTTCACTTAGCATAATGTCCTTAAGTTTCATCCAAGTTGTAGCATACATTAGCATGTCATTATTTTTTTAAGGCTGAATAATGTTTCATTATATGGATATATGACATTTTGTTCATTGATTCTTTGGCCCATGAACATTTGGATTGTTTCCACCTTTTGGTTATTGTGAATAATGCTGCTGTAACCATTGATGTTTTTGAATCCCTGATTTAAATTCCTTTGGATAGCATTTTCTTATTAAACTAGTGCCTAGCACATGCTTAGTTCAGAAATTACTAAATAAAGAAATGATCTACTGAATAAGCGATAATACATTTTAAAGTCCCGTATTTCTTTTTTTTTTCCCAAATTCCTGTTGCTCCCCACATTTCCTCTTTCTCTTAAGGAAACCACCAATGAAAAGGAAACAAAACATTGAAAACTTCCTTTTGTTTTCAATATAAATATTATATTTTTTGATAAAAGTTCTTGATTTTTAAAGTTTTAAAGAAGTTTTAAATTTCTGTTGGGATGATACAGATGATTCCTTGGACCAAAAGCTCTCTGGAAGATAGTTGCCCAGAGGGACACAGAACGAAGAGTCAGAGGATGATTGGAAGCTGCATCCCAGCCAGAGGTCCAAACTTCTGGAAGCCAAGTCTGTTGTTGGCTTGCACTAGGCCACACCAATAAAGCCAAGAACAGAGAGAGCCATACATTTGTAACAATAGGATTTTGAGCAAGGGGATTTCAGTCAACTGCAGTGGAAGGTGCCATGTGGCTCTGTGTTGGCTCTGGCCAAGCACAGCCCTCTGGTGTTCTAGTGAGTTCTTTTGAAGGTCATATGCTTACTCCTAGGATCACATCCTCCCATTGTGTAATCTGACCATCTGAGAAGAAAGATAAGATGGTAGAACAGGTGGGAATCTGAGGTCCTTTAAAGCAGTAGTTCTTTACCATGGCTATTGCTTACCCTGCTGCCCCCAGAGGACACTTGGCAATGTCTAGAAACCTGGAGATAGTTTTGATTGTTATAACTCAATGCAGGGTTGCTAATAGCATTTAGTGGATGGAAACCAGGGATGCTACTGAATATCCTCTAATGCACAGGGAAATGCCCCACCACAAAGAATTACCCAGCTCAAAATATGAATAATGACAAGACTGAGTAACTCCTTCCAGAACAGTGCCCTCATTGTAGAGAAAGATAAAGTGACTTAATGCATGAACCATTGCCAGTCAGGACTCAGCTGGAATATCTTGACCCTCAGCTTGATGCTTATATTCCTAGTGTGGGTTTTGTAGCTTACTGATTATTTCCAAAGTGCTTGCATGAACTTGAATAAAATGTGCTATTTTTTAAAGGAATTCCGTATATAGCATTTCCTCCGTTGAATCTATAAACTGTACGACCCAATAATTGCTTTCTCCTCCACTTCCTCTGTAAGTATTCTTAGGGATAATATGTTGATTTTGCTTAAGTGCTTTGAGCTCCTTTTGAAAGAAGTGCTTAAAAGTTCTCTAAATTATTTTTATCACCTCCATAAAATTTCAAAGCAAAATATCATTCCTTGTCAAAAGTAGGCCTTCCCCTGATTTTCTTAAATTATAACCTCTGATTAGCTATTGAAACTCCCTGATTACAGACTGACATTGTGTTATCTTGGGAACCACACCAGTTAAATCTATAAACTAATTGATTGTAGCCAGACAAGACTGTGAACTATTATAGTTTGGAACAGAGCTTCAGAATACTGTAAAAGATTTGCTGCTTAAGCTTTCCTTGTTTCAAATATGAGGTCAATGCTATGGCTTTATATATTGATTAATACTCAATTTGATTTATTAACTTACTAATTACCAAGAGGGCTTTCTAAGGACTTATCAGCCATCATGAATAACCGTCATATGGGAAGGAACCTTCAGGAGTCTTCATAGTTTCATTACTTGCCTTCAGGGAGGACCACTACCCGATGAATTCCCTCTACCACCACCATCACACCCCCATGAAAATTCTCCCACCTTCCAGTTTAAGCCATTTTTTAAATGACTTCCATCACAAGAACTCATTATTCTGTTTAAATAAAGGATGTGCGGAGCAAATAGAAGAACTGACTCGTCTTGGAATTTGGTGAGAATGGACCACAA
Source organism: Spilogale gracilis (assembly GCA_004023965.1). Lineage (NCBI taxonomy): Eukaryota > Metazoa > Chordata > Mammalia > Carnivora > Mephitidae > Spilogale > Spilogale gracilis. The sequence continues at coordinate 3,285 of PITA01034561.1, read as the reverse complement.
GTGACCTGTCTCCTAACCCTTGGTCTAAGAGAGACTATATAACTAATAGGGGTTAAATTGAAAGACGTGTACATACTCAGGCAAGTTGATCCTAGGAGTCTCTGAGGGAAAATGGTCAATAAGGCCATATTACCTCTGTCAACTGTAAAATGCACAGATCATTACCAGAGAGGGATTGTTCCTTCTTCGTAGAGCCCCTTGGGCCTACTTAGATCAGGCTTCACCTCAGTGTGTTCCCCAGCAGCTGCATAGCTTCCATTTAGTAGGCCAGGAGCCACAGTTGGGTGGGAAGGTTGGCATCCAGGGGAATTTTTTTTTTTTAAATTTGTTCTTGCATAACAAGCATGAGGTACTATTTAGATTGTATGCTTGTTAGGGAATGTCTTGGGAAGGTCAGTGATAACTATGGAAGAATTAAGGACCATGAACTGCCTTTTGGTTCAGCTACTTTGGTACACATGTTTGAACTTGCAGTTGCAAATAGCTAAAATGTAAGTGGGAGCAAAGAGTAGACACCAGACCCCAGGGGTGGGATATTAGAAGTTAGTCTCATTACAGGTTGTTGTAAATTGTAGATGTTTGATACAGGGTCTTATGTATTATAATTGGTTGAGTGTTAGAACTCTCTCTTTTGTTGACCTTTTTTTCCCCCCTTCCCTTTCTCCCAATTCCTTAACTTGGATGTTCTTCATGATTCTGGCTCTCTATTGTCCTCTATTCCATTTTCTTTACATTCTCTAGAGATGTCATTAATTAGGCTACAAAATGCCCTCTCTGGTCAGGGGACTGCAAATCTATATCCCTAATCTTGTCCATTTACACAGCCTCAGCCTGGAGTATCCAGCTGCTTACCGAGCCCACCTACTTGCATATTCTCATAGCATCTTAAACTCCATGTGTTTTAAGCCACACTTACTGGTTTACCCTCCACATCATTCCCCTTTCTGGCTTTTCTCATTTTCCCCCAGTGAGGAAAACTGAAGCTTGAGACCTCTTCTATTCTCATTTTCTTGGCTACTCATATCTAGTTTTATTGACCATTTCCTTCCCTACTCTATCAGCCTGATTCTTACTCACTTCCATTTCCTGATTATGGCTGTCATCACTTGATATTACGTAGGACAACAGCTTGTGTGCCCACCTGGTGTTCGCTCTCATCCAGTCTCTCTGATGACCATGAAGAAGTTCCTAAAGTGACATCCTACAGGGACTTTTTTAAAAACTGAAGTATAGTTGATGTTCAGTGTTATATTAATTTCTGGTATATAACATAGTAATTTGACAATTCTATATAGTATGCAATGTTCACAGTGGTAAGTGCAGTAACCTCAGTCACCATACAAAGTTATTACAAGGGACTACGTTTCCTCTGCTGTCCCTTACATTTACATGACTTATTTACTTTATAACTGTAAGTAATTTACTTCCCTTCACTTATTTCACCCATCTCCTAACCCAGCGCACCTCTGGCAACACTAGTTCTCTGTATTTATGAGTCTCTTTATGTTTGTTTGTTCATTTGTTTTTTAGATTTCATATATTAGTGAGATCATACAGTATTTGTCTTTCTTTATCCAACTTATTTCACTTAGCATAATTCATTCTAAGTCCATTCATATTATTGAAAAATGGCAAGATTTCGTTTAGGGATTTTTTTTCCTTTGGTAAATATTCACGGACTATTTATTATGTGTCTCCTATGTGCTTCCAGGCACCATGTTATACGCTTGTAATGTAGTGATCAATAAAACAGGCAATGTCTCTATTTTCATAGATTTCAGTGTAAGGAAGAGGCAGGCAATGAAAAGTCAAAAAAAAGTTATTAATCTTTTTTAGAAGGGCTATGAAAGACAAAACAGAGTAGAATAATAGAGAATAAATGAGACCAAAGGTGGTAATATCTGAGGAGAGACCTAAGATTTGAGAAGTGCCCAGCTGTGATCTGGGGCTCCATTTCTTTCTATTAAATTAAATGAAAATTTCTTATCTAAAATAAAGTCATTATTTTTCAAAGTTTTTCATTGCTCTCTTTATAAACCCTATTTACCAGTCCAAATAGCCCATATGCTGTTATTGAATTCTGTTATATGCGTTCCCATCTGTATTTTTGCCAAACATTTCTTTTTGTAATCCAAGAGCCCATGATCATGTCTGTTTTTAAATGGAGGGCCAAAAAAACGTACTTTCTTCATAATACATTCATGGGTCTTCTTAGCTAGACACTATTTGTTTATTTTCTGGAATACTAATTGAATAATAATTATTATTGCTATATTATTATTTGAATGCCACCTAGAGTTTACCTTCTACTCTAGTATGCTTTGTCTTCAAACAAGTGCATTTTTCTGAAATTCTCCAACAGTAGTCCCTTGCTCTGTAAAAGCACCCAGTGGTCATTTGTTGGATTAATACACATGCCATCTTTAAAAAGGACTCCACACAGAATCACATCCAGTGACTGGCACAGGAAAGGAATGTGTTATACTGTTCTTTAGATTCCTAGCACTTTGCATATTGTATAGTAGGTAAGAGAAACTCAATAAATATTTGTTGAACTGCAAGTCCAAGGATATCCAGTAAGTCAGCAGCAAGGAAGAGACTGGAACTGAGGTCTGCTATTCCTTGAGTTTCTTCAAGCCCTGGGCAGAGTGTTTTCTAACCACCAACACCTTGACTCAAATCGTCCCATTTCTTTTTGGTCTGGTTGTTGCTATAATGGCATTACCAGCTCTGTCATTGCAAGGAAATAAATGGATGTCAAAATTTGTATTAACTTCCTTTTCATGTTGGCAATCCTTTGTCTCTTGAATATTACAAAATACTTGGGAGAGTTTTACACCCTTTTCTGAAAATCATTATTATTTTCAGTCTTTCAAAGTACTGGCTGTTTGGCTCAGCTCGCTCTTCTGGTGTATACCGCTGTGTTCTTTCCATTCTTCAAAGCCAAACTAAATACAGATAAACTCCATAAAGACTGTTCTGAATGTGTGTTCCTCAGCATGGATAGTATATGGAAGCAAGATCAGAAAAGAGGTAGTATCATATCACATCAGCCTTTTGGGTACTAGTAATCAGTAGAGTTAGCTCCAAAGGGCTGAAACATGAGAACTTAAGACATGGGAAAGTTCAGTATAAAGTTATTTCAGCAAGTGGAGAGTTACAGGAGGGAAAGATACCCTTTCCCCATGGAGGAAATACCTAACAACAAAGGCAGCAGGAACAACAGAAGGAAGGAAGGAAGGAAGGAAGGAAGGAAGGAAGGAAGGAAGGAAGGAAGGAAGGAAG
>PITA01034560.1:0-11569 GCA_004023965.1 Spilogale gracilis | reverse complement strand
TGGCCCCAGCCTCGTGCCAGATCCCCCCTCGGCCTGCCAGAGGTTTTGGCTGCTGTTAGGCAAGAGCCTCTGTCGGTGACGGGGAGGGCCGGGGTCCGTGACGGGGAGGGCCGGGGTCCGTGACGGGGAGGGCCGGGGTTCGTCCCCGAGCAGGGTGGCCTCTGGGCTCACATTTCCCAGGCACGGCTGGTAGGAGGGCGCTGGGGCTGGAGGTTTTCTGGCTTATGACCATGAGGTCACGAGTTCTGTCCCTGTGGGAGGCATGAGTGTGACGTTAGGACCCACCAGAGGCAGACCCCTCCCCCACAAGAACCCTGTGCACCGGGGTCCACACCCAGCAGGCCCGACTGGTCAGGAAAGTGCTCGGACGGCTGGGGACAGGAGGTGACAGGAAGCCATGAGGGCATCAGAGTCCGGGCAGGGTGGTAGGGGAGGGTGGGTGGGAGAGATGCTGGATCTCACTCAGGGACTCTGGAAACCACGAGTGATGATACCTGGTCTGCTGTGGGTCCATTTTGCCCTGTGAAGGGGAGGCCCGGGGGCCAGCGGTGGGAGCCGGGCACAGTTGGGTGGGCGTGCTGGCATATCGGGGGCTGTGGGGGCTGGGCAGCCAGCCTGTGGCCCTCTGGAGGGGCTGAGGAAGGTGGGGCACGCACAGGGGTCGGATCAATGCGTATGCCGCTGCTGGGGAGCCAGAAATTCCCTTCTTTCCTCCCAGGATTCTTCCAGCTGGGTTTGGAATTAAATTGACATAAGACAGATTAACAGGAGGACAGGAACGGTCTTATTTCACACACAGAGGGCCAGTAATGAAATTGAGACCCTGAGAAATGGCCAACACAGGTAGTTTTTATATTTTTTAGACAAAGAGGCAGTAAATTTGTGAGGAATTGACAGGGTAAAGAAAACAGACATTTGGGAGCTTTACTTAAAGAGGAATTCTATGGTGTCTGGGTGGCTCAGTGGGTTAAGCCTCTGCCTTCGGCTCAGGTCATGATCTCAGGGTCCTGGGATCGAGGCCCTCATTGGGCTCTCTGCTCGGCGGGGAGCCTGCTTCCTCCTCTCTCTCTGCCTGCCTCTCTGCCTAGTTGTGATCTCTCTGTCAAATACATAAAGTCTTTAAAAAAAAAAAAAAAGAGGGAAAGTAAAACTGAACCTGCTTAGATAACATAGTAAAAGGTACAAGCGAAGAGAAAGGCAGCCCAGTATTTCTCCGTAAGAATATCAGGCGAGCGTGAGCTGGTACAAGCTAGGAACCATTCTCTCCGCAACAGGGAACATAAGTGACTCAAAATACACACTTCGTCATAAAACGAGGACGGGATGCCTTTCATGCGATGCACTCGGGCGCCCTGAATTCTTCCTGCTTACTTGTTCGTATTCGTCGTTTTGCCTTCTTTTTTTAGCTTCCCAGTCAGCTTTGGTTAGGGCCCTTCAGAGCACCGTAGTGTGGGTTTCACTCTCTGCTCAGGACGGGCTGTCCTTTCGTGGCAGGAGGCTCAGGGCCTCGCCGCCGGGGGCCCGCGGGTGCGCCTGGTGGTGTTCCGAGCGCCGCTCATCGGCCTCCGCTGTGCCGACACAGTGCGCGCGCGTGGTCTCGTGGCTTCCCGCGGTGCCGTGCACAGGTGCTTAGTGGCGGCGTTGGAAGTGTCACCACGCCATCTCATTTTCCCACCTTTACTTTTGACCTATCTTTATGCTTTTACTGTGATCTTCTTGTAGACAGCATATTACCGGTCCTGCCGTCTTACCCAGTCCGGCTCTGCCTGCCGGCCGGGGCGTGGTGTGTGTGGCGAGGCTGGGATGTGACCTCGCGCTCTCTGTTTTTGTTGTCATTCTTCGGGGTGAGTTGAGCGTTTTTTCACACAGCTTTACCTGCACGTTGCGTTGTTGTTTACGCTCTGCCGCGTGCCTAGCTGCTGCTGCGGGGCCGCGGCGTCCCTGGCTGATGAGCGCGGGCCTGGGGTAGAACCGGGCGCCCCGGCTCCCCCGGCCCCGTCCCAGCTGCGCCTCCTGACGCACTGTGTTGTCTCCGCTTCGGGCCGCCGATTATCTTTTGAAGAGATGTCAGTAAAAGGAACACATTTTTCATCTTCGCATAGAGTCACCATTTCCAGAGTTCCAGTGCTCGTTTCCGTGGTGGGTTTCGGGGGGCAGGCCCTCTGCTGGGAGACCTCACCGGGCGCTTGCTGCTCCCGCCTGTGTCACTTCCGTCGCTTTGAAAGCGTTTTCCCTCCCCCCTTGGGAAGGGTGTCTGTGCTGGGCCTCAGGTGCTGGTGGCCGGGTGTCCCCGTCCTGTCGCAGCGCCCCTGGCCCGTGCCACCGCGGAGAGGCCCGTTCCCGCCCGCCCTGGGTGTCTGTGCACCGACTGCACCCAGTGCAGTGAGGATCTGCCTGCGAGGTTCGTGCGGCTTCTGGGACCCGGAGGCTACGGTTCTCATCAAGCTCGGGAAGTGCCCAGTCATTCTTCTTTCAGGTATTTTTTGTCCCTCCTCACAGGGCTCGGGTCACGTGTGCTGCAGCTCACTGACACTCTCGGGCTCTCCTTTTATTTTCCTTCTTTCTTTTTAGTGTCCGTTTTCCCTTGTCCCCTGGCCAGTGTGTCCTGCTGCGGACCCTGCCGGCGCAGCCTCCGCCTCACGTGTTCCCTGGAGCGTAGATTCGAGTCTTTTTATATATCCCTCCTCTTACTTAACGTGTTCAGTCTTTTTTTTTTTTTTTTTTAGCTTTTGAACATATGGAATACGGTTTTAATAACTTAATGTTCTTGTTAGTATTTCCGTTCACTTGTCAATTCTGGGTCGGCTTTAAGTGACTGAATTTTCTCCTCCTCACTCACAGTTCACTTTCCCTGGGACCCTGAGTCCTGTGAGGTCACACCGCGTCCGATCCGAGGGGAGGCTCTTCCTGCAGAACAAGCCCTAGTGGGCAGGCCCTGAGCAGGGAGGGCCGTCAGTGTGCTTAGGGGACAGCAGGAAGGCAGGGTGGCTGCTCAGAGGGGCCACAGGGAGCTGGTCTGCCCCGTCCTCCAAAGCACTTGTGCGTGTTCATCTTTCAGGCTTGTGTCGAGATTGGGTGGATTTCATTGTAAAAAGTCTTCTTACAGAGAGAGGTGCTGCTGAATACCAGTCATGCATCCGTGAGCATCACTGGGAAGGCATTTACAAATTCTCTAGGTTTTCCTCTTGATCTCTGCGTTTCGCGAGCCGTGACGCCACAGCTGACTCAGCCCGTGGAGGGGGAGCCGGGAGCTTCTCAGTCGCCGCACGGGGGCTCCGAAGGACAGACATTTCTCCTGCACTGGCTCTTGCATTGAGGCCTGAAGGTGCTGCTGGAGCCGTCGTTTGACCTTGGGAAATTGGGGAGGGGGTCTCAGCGCTATTTTCATTTGTGACCGCGTGGGACATAGGTAAAGCAAGTTGATGTTATTTGTGGCTCAGACATTGGTTGTCATCAAAGTGGGACTTGACCTCAGTGTGTGTTTCACATACTAATGATGTTTGCCTTATAATCGTAGTTCAGATTCATTCAGAAACAAAACCTGCCCCCCAAGGAACACCCACGCGTGCCTGCAGTCACTGGCATTTGGGCGCAGCAGCTGAGAGCGTTTTTCTCAGCCTCAGCACAGAGTTGGAGAAGATGGCAGGAAGTGTCTCTCCCGTTGAGCTGCTGCGGGCAGGGCAGGCAAGGGAGCTTGGCTTCTGCTTCCGGCAGATCCAGGAGGCGCACGAAGCCCGTGGGCACCCCTGTCTGGACTCCAGGGGCCCCGCACAGCCCCGACCGGCCCACAGCTCGGCAAGTGGCCTTGGCTCTCCCTTCAGCCGCGTTTCCTCGTGCTTCGTGAGCCTCGGCCACGGCTTCCTGAGCCACGCCTGTGGTGCGTCTGACAATTCCGCTGAGGTGGTGCCGAAGGGGCCGTTCCTCAGCTTGAGCCCATCTCAGGGTTGTTCTGCAAAGATGCTGCATGGGGGCTGCTTCCTGCGTCACTTCCCGCTCCGCACCCACTTCTTGGTGACGGCGAAGGGCTGTGCCCGTCCACCATCGAGAGCCCACGAAAATCTCGTGACTCATCGGCTGCAGCGCTTCAAGCCGCTGTTCTTGCCAGAAGGCTAATAGTCTTAAGCAGGTGTATTTTCTCTGCTGCAGTCAGCGTTTTTTAACCAACCGATCACCAGGGGCGCCTGGGTGGCTCAGTCGTTAAGCCTCTGCCTTCGGCTCAGGTCATGGTCCTGGAGGCCCGGGATCGAGCCCCGCATCGGGCTCCCTGCTCGGCGGGAAGCCTGCTTTTCCCTCTCTCACTCCCCCTGCTTGTGTTCCTTTTCTCCCTGTCTCTCTCTGTCAGATACACAAGTAAAACCGTTAAAAGTAATAGTAATAATTTAACCAGTCACCAGTGGACAGCCTTCCTCGTCTGGCTAACAAGTGAGCCACTTGGAACTTCCTTCCTGTGAGAGTCCTTGTCTTGTGGACTGATTCTGCGGTGATGACGTGCGCGCTTGGTGTCCCTGGGTTTGACTTCTGGCGGTTGCTTCCGTGGGGGCGCCGACGGGAGGGCAGGCGGGGCCAGCTCGGCTCTGACCGTGGGCGCTGTGGGCACTGGTGATGAAAGCACAGCAAACGCGGGCTGACTCCTCGTCGGCGCTCAGGCCGTGGTCTCGGAGCAGCGACCTCAAGCCCCCGTCGAGACTCCCTGGCCCGGGCGCCTGGGGCTCAGGTCCTGATTGACCTCGGTCCTGTCCAGCCCCGTCGGGCCCCCTGCTCGGGCGCCTGGGGCTCAGGTCCTGATTGACCTCGGTCCTGTCCAGCCCCGTCGGGCCCCCTGCCCCGGGCGCCTGGGGCTCAGGTCCTGATTGACCTCGGTCCTGTCCAGCCCCGCGTCGGGCCCCCTGCCCCGGGCGCCTGGGGCTCAGGTCCTGATTGACCTCGGTCCTGTCCAGCCCCGTCGGGCCCCCTGCCCCGGGCGCCTGGGGCTCAGGTCCTGATTGACCTCGGTCCTGTCCAGCCCCGCGTCGGGCCCCCTGCTCGGCGGGAGGCCTGCTGCTCCCTCTGCTCGTGCGCTCTCTCTTTGACAGATGAATAAAGATCCTAAAAAAAAGAACAAGAAAAAGAAAAGACTTCCTTTCTCTTTGTGCCCGTGCCCCTCACGTAAAGAAATCCGAAAAACACACAACAAAGGCCGTTCTGGATGGTGACGTGAGTGGCCCTCAGCCCCGGGGGCTCACAGCGCGTCTCTGCCCTCTGCGTCATGCTGAGCCCCGGCTCGCCTCCGGCAGGGTGACCGCAGTCTCCGGTCGTGCAGCCGCCTAGGGCACGGGAACCAGGGAGCAGGACTGGGTTCCGGAGCCTCCTACTGACACACTGAAATTTGAAGCTCTTGTAATTTTCACATTTTGCCAGAAAATTTTTTTAAATATAAAAGCCATTTTTAGCCCACAAAACAGCCTGTGCAAACTAGGCAGCAGGACTTGGCCCGGGGGCTGTAGCTCGGCAGGCTTCCTGTGCGGCCCCCCTGGAGGGCCCCGCGCGCTCTGCCCCCAGCCCCCAGCACCCCCACCCCGCTCACTGCCCCTTGGCTCGGAGGCCTCGCTTCTGTCCTGGGAGCTCCAAGCTCATCCCCCTTGCCGTCCCTCTGCCTAGTCTCTTACTTGCCGTGTTCCTGCCCAGACGCCCCTGTCAGAGCTCTTCCTACCTCCCTCGCCGGGCCGGCTCCCTGTCTGCCTCCCGCAGCCGCCTGAAGCTCCAGGCGATCCCTGAGGGCCGCGCTCAGAGTGGGAGCCCGGGCAGCAGAAGCGTGTCGCCTTGCCCACCTTATCTGCCTGCAGCCCAGACCTAGCCCAGAGCGGGTACTTCCCTGGGGCGACGGCCCCGCGCACTGGTGGCTGAGGTGGAAACAGAGGGCAGTGTCAGGGCCCCTGAGGGCCCAGGGGACTGTGGCCACACAGAATTCCCAAGGCACACCTGCAGGAGGGGAAGGCAGCACTCCGGTCGTGGAGAAACTGTGTACCCACCTGGCCTGGGGACCCGTGACAAAGCCACTGTGAGCACAGGGAATGGATGGGGTTGTGGCTGCAAGCCGCCCAACCTGCAGGACCTGTGTCAGCTTGGTTGCCATCCAGGAGGAGGAGGCACGCGCCAGCTGACGGAAACATACGTGTAGGTATCACACAGCTGTGCGGGCATCATACATCACGTTCCGCGTCTCTCTCTGGCTCTTCTGTCGCATGATGATTGTCACAGAGACACGGACCACCAGCCACTGCTAACGTTAGCCATTCACTTATTCAACTCTTAAAGTAACAATTTTTTAAAAGATTTTATTTATTTATCTGACAGAGAGAAACACAGCCAGAGAGGGAACACAAGCAGGGGGAGTGAGAGAGGGAGAAGCAGGCTTCCCGCCGAGCAGGGAGCCCGATGTGGGGCTCGATCCCCGGACCCTGAGATCATGACCTGAGCAGAAACCAAGAGCTGGATGTTCAAGTCACTGAGCCACCTGGGCGCCCCTCCCCCGCCCCCACCACAGAGTATCTGTGGCCCTGCTTCCTTCTCAGCTCGACTGGTCAGTCATGGTTCTCAGGAACCCCATCACTCTGGCCTTGAGTAGACGCCCAGTTCCAAGTGGTCACCGAGCTGAAACCCAGGACGGAGCAGTGCGTACCCCTGCCTGCCCCAGCCTGTGCACTGGGGCTGTCCCTGCGGAGGGCACTGGGGCTCGTGCAGTGAGGCAGGCTATTGAGGGTCCCACATTTTAAATTATTTCAGGTATGCTCATGTCTTGTTTTCATTCTGTGTTCCAGCTCTTCACCGCCAGGGGTGTTCGTTGAGAAGGACTATGAGCTTTACCGGGATTATAATGTGGACGGCCACCTTCTTCACTACAGGTATGGCCCACCGGCTCAAGCCGTCCTGCCCTGACCCGAGGCGGGTTTTCCTGGCAGTCTTGGGTGAGCAGGAGAGAGTCCGGTTCAGCAAGAACCACAGTAGCTTGATGTGCACAGCACGTGAGGTCCGGCCGGGCCGCGGGAACGCGAGGGGAGGGCGCAGCACGTGAGGCCCGGCCCGGTGGGGGGAACGCGAGGGGAGGGCGCAGCACGTGAGGTCCGGCCCGGTGGGGGGAACGCGAGGGGAGGGCGCAGCACGTGAGGTCCGGCCCTTGCTGCAGGTGCGGGTCGGTCAGGGCAGACCCCCAGACCGGGTGTTTCCTGGGCTGCCTCTCCAAGCCCCCCACGCCCTGTCGGGGGCGCGTGCGCAGCGGCTGTGTGGCGGCCCTTGCAGCCCTGGCCCTGCTGTCTTGGGTGCCCCTGAGCTGGATATGCGAATGAAATGCTGTAGTTTTAGGAATGAAGGCACTTAACCAGCCAGAGCGGGAGAACAGGAAGCTACAGTCTCTGCACAGACGAGGGAAGAGCCGGGTCTGGGGGTGGGGGAGCTTGTCCAGGGTGGCTCGAGCGGCCCACCCACCGCCGTGTACTGGTCAGGTCCCGGAGCAGGGCAGGGGCAGGGCTGGGTCCCGGGGCACACCGCCCCCCCCTCAAGCACGGAGGCTTGGTGGGCCTAGGGGGCAGTTGGAGAGCTGCGTAGTTAGGGTAAGTTTTCAAACAGAACTTCAGACGTTCAGTCTCGTGTCCACATGCCCACGGCCCCGTTGCAGGGGTCCCGGCGTCCACTTACATAGCGGCTCATTCCCCCTGCTGTGGCCTTGTGAGGTGCTCTCCCTTCTCCTTTTGAAAAGAGCCGTGGAGAAGTAGTTGGAGCTGAATGGAGCCCTCTCTCCCGTTCTCCCTGCTCCTGCCCTTTTCACACCCGCCTCTGCCCTACTTGCTGTCTCCAGCATTTCTGGTGCGTAGAGGTTCACTTCCTTCTCTCACGGTTTGAAAGAGCTACTGAACAACCAGACTAAGCAGTCGTCTCATTTTATGCGGAGACAGCGGGGACACTCTGCCTGGGTACCTCCACCTAGTACAGTTGATGGGGGATTAAGGCATGGGTGACTCTTGGGGTGCCAGGGGGTTCAGTGGTTAAGCGACTGCCTTCGGCTCAGGTCATGACCCCGGAGACCCGGGATTGAGTCCCACATTGGGCCCCCTGCTCGGCGGGAAGCCTGCTTCTCCCTCTCTCACTCCCCCTGCTTGTGTTCCCTCTCTGGCTGTGTTTCTCTCTGTCAAATATATAAATAAAATCTTAAAAAAAAAAAAAAAAGGCATGGTTGAGGACAGGCTTTCTGGGTTTGGGGAACCATAAACCAGGTCTGAGAGCAGGCCAGCTGGCCTGCATGGCCACTCAGTGGTCAGAGGTCGGGGGGGCACCCGAGGCAGACAGCAGGGCGTGGAAACTGGATGGAGGCCTCCAAGGAGGGCTTCCAGAAGGAGAGCAGAGCAGTGGGGTCAGGTGGGAACCCGGGCCACGGGGCAGTGGAGCCGGCTGGGGGTGGGCCCCTCTTTTCAGCTGGACTCCTGTTCTCCACGACCGAGGGCCACCTTTGGGCCTTGGGGGCCCATTTTCCCAAGTGTGGCTTGGAGCCCATGAGTGCAGGTTCCTGCGTGGGCCTCAGGCCTCGCTTGCCTTCCGGGGGCGCACAGTGCGTGGGTGCGGTACGGGGCCGGCGGCCCCTGCAGCCCAGGGGCACGGTCTGCGTGGTGGGGGGCAAGGCCGTGGCTCTGCCTTCCCCTGCCTCGGCCTCTGTCCTTGCCACCCTGGCGAGACGGAACTGCTCTGGGTCCTGGAACAGATGTGCCGGCCGAGCAGCGCCCCTCACGTGCTCCTGCCCCGCCGCTCTTCTTCCGTCATCACCCTGCAGCACCATTTTGATGGCCCGCAACTGACAGGCCTCAAGGCGCGTCCTCGGGCCACAGCCCTCAGCACTCTTCGCCAGGCAGGGGTCATTCTTTACCTCACAGCCCCTGCAGGGACCCTGACCCAGGGCTGGGCCACTCTGCTGAGTGGTGGGAAAAGGGCAGAAAGAATGCTTCCCGCCTGCTGAGTGTTTCCCGTGTGACGGTGCCGAGCTGAAGACTTTATCCTCTGCACGTTATGTGACTTAATCCTCCTGAGAATAAATGAGGACACTGAGTCAGAGATGGCAGAGGATCTTTCCCAAGCCCTACAGCCGGGGAGCAAGAGGCAGCAGTCCAGCCCCGGATCTCGGGGTTCCCAGGCCACTCCTCGGGGTTTGCTGGCCTTCGACACATTAACGCCCGGCCTTCCTTCTGTCTCCAGCAACCAGGAGCCGGTGCGTAGGAGGGGGAGCCTGCATCCCAAGGCCTGCCACTCTGCCTTCTCCTCAGGATCGTGAGAATGAGCTGCTGGGCATCGCTGCCCCCGGTCAGGGTCAGATCCTGGCTGTGCTGGGTGGGCCACGCACCCGGCACGTTGGGCTCGGCTGCCTCCCAGCTGGCATGGGCCCTCATGTCCCGAGCCCAGCCTCACGTCACTGGCCCGTGTTCTCCCAGCCCCAGTAATTACAAGTCGTGACCTTGTCCAGAAAGGACCAGCAATAGAAGACGGGGCAGAGGAGGCCAATTATACAACTGGCTTTTTAAAACACTTGGGATTTCCACTTGTGCAGTCACCACTGCAATGAATTACCCAAGACCAGCCTCTCTGTGCGTTAGAGAACAAAATGGACAGAACTGCCCCACAGTCATCAGAGAGCTACTGAGGAGGGATGGATGCAGCCTCGTACGCATGGGATGCCCCTGTCCCTCAGGACAGCTGAGAGGCTGAGAAGCCGAACTCACCACTGGGTGGTTCCGTGGCTCCATGCATCACAGTTCAGGGGCCACAGAAAGAACCCTAGTTACATTCCGTGCTTCCACCTGGACCCCTAAAAGGCTGTACCCGGAGGTGGGACGAGCTGTGACAAGCCCAGCCCTCAGACCTAAGCCTGGTTTCGTCAGCTCAGTTCCCCACGGGATTCAGATTATCTTCCCTTTCCCAGCTGCCTGTCAGAAACAGATATAAACCCAGAGCTTCAGATGATCCCTACAGTTTTTCATCGGAATTTCAGTCTAAAATTATCAATGTAGAAAATCCTAAATAATTGACACAAAAAAACAACAACTCGAACTGATAGTGATCATGGCAAGTTTGCAGGATACAAGGTAAGTTTAAAGCGTCGGGTGCTTTCCTATATGCCAGCAACAAACAAGTGGCATTTGAAATTAATACCATTTACATCGGCACCTGAATGATGAAATACGTGCGTATAAATCTCACAAAATATGTACAGAATTTATATGAGGAAAACCGCAAAACTCTAATGAAAGATATCAGAGAGCGAACTAAGCGGAGAGATGTCCCATTTCATGGACAGGAGGGCTCAGTGCCGTCAGAATGTCACATCTTCCCGGCGTGCTCTGGACCCCGTCAGAGTCCCAGCAAGTTATCTTGTGGATATCAAGTCATTCCGAAGCTTCCATGGAAGACCCTTAATTCCCACCACAGTACTCAAGGAGAGCAAAGCTGGAGGGTGAATACTACTTGATTTTAAGGCTTACTGTTGGGGCGCCTGGGCGGCTCAGTGGGTTAACCCTCTGCCTCCGGCTCAGGTCATGATCGCAGAGTCCTGGGAGGGAGTCCCACATGGGGCTCCCTGCTCAGGGCAGAGCCTGCTTCTCCAGACTCCGCCCCTTCCGCCCCTCCTCCTACTGGTGCTCTCTCTGACAAATAAATAAAATCTTTTTTTTTTTTTAAGATTTTATTTATTTGACAGAGAGAAACACAGCCAGAGAGGGAACACAAGCAGGGGGAGTGAGAGAGGGAGAAGCAGGCCTCCCACCAAGCTGAGCAGGGAGCCCGATGCGGGACTCGATCCCGGGTCTCCTGGAGATGCCCAACGACTGAGCCGCCCAGGCGCCCCTAAATAAAATTTAAAAAAAAGATTTACTATGAAGCACCATAACGAAGGCAATGTGATGTTGGCAAAGAGTAGAGAAATAGATCAGTGGAAGAAAGTGGAGAGCCAAGAAATAGATGCATAAAAATATAGTCACCTGGTTTTCACAAGAGGGCAAAGGGAATCAGGTGGAGTAAGGATAGTCTTTTCAAGGATTGGTGCAGAAACAGCTAAACATCTACATGTAAAAGAAGGAATGTAGGCACAGGTTTTACATCCTTCACAAAAATTAGCTCAAAATGGATCACAGACCAAATGTAAAACACAAAACGTACTCCAGGAGAAAACCCAGGGTGACCTTGGGCGTGGCATTGATTTTTAGATGGAACATTAAAGGCCCCCGTCCGCGGGAGAAAGAACTGATCAGCTGCACTTTATTAAGATTAAGATTTCTGCTCTTCAAAAGACAGTGGCAGGAGAATGTGAAGATGAGTCTCAGCCTGTGACAAAGGGCTGTTACCTGAGATAGACCAGGAGCCCTCGCCAGCCGCAGGGACACACGACACGTTAAAAAGGGCGCGTGAGAGCTTCGCAGACACCTCATCGAAGAAGGTATACGGATGGCGAATGAGCACATAAAAGATGCTCCCCGTCCCACGTCGTCAGGGAGACGAGGTCCCAGGACACACAGCTGCTAGAATGACCAAGACCCAGAGCACTGACGACTCGAGGTGC
>PITA01034559.1:0-11509 GCA_004023965.1 Spilogale gracilis | reverse complement strand
ACTAGTCTGGTTTTTTGGGGGGTGGTTTATGTGTGGTGGTGTTTTTTTCTTTTCGGTGAATGCAACCAATGCAGGCTTTTATGTGCTTTCAGTGCTGTGACGACTGTAGGAGGTTCCCTTCAGAAAACGCCTTTCCCACACGGACCGCAGATTCCCCCCGACTGACATTTTATTAATGAAAATTTGCAAACACAGAAATGAACAGCGTGTGCCTGTCAGCTTGAGGCTTTGCTCCTCGGGTGTGTCCTTCTGCCTGCCCCTCTGGTCTCAGAGTGCTTCGCCAGCCTTGGTGTTTCCCCGGTGCTCCCACCTGGAGCGTGGGGGTGACCTGTCACTCTCCCTGCCTCAGGCCAGCCGCCAGCTTGGGGCTCTGAGGTCTTCGGGTGCCTCCAGAGGCCCTGCAGCCCCTCCTTGGACACCCCTGAGAGCCGCGTCCGAGGCATCTGGGAAGAGCTGGGCGTTGGCAGTAGCGGCCACCTCAACGAGCAAGAGCTGGCCACCGTTTGCCAGAGCATCGGGCTCCAGGGACTGGGGAAGGAGGTGAGACGGCCAAGGCCGACCACACGGACGACGGGCTCTTGGCGACGGCGAGGCTGGTGGTGGGTGTGGAAAGTCCCTGCGTTCTCCAGACCCTGCTGTGGTGGTGCCACTCTCTGGTCTGAAGTCCTCTGATAACTCTCGGTGCTGCTGCCGAGGTCTGCACCTACGCAGGCCACAAGGGGCCTGCCTCCCCGGCACCTGAGCCCCTCCACTCCTGACCCTTCCTCTGCCTAGAGTGCCCTTACCCCTCCCTGCGTGGCCCATTTCTACCACCCAGCCCAGGCTGCACTTCCCTGGGGCTGTGTTCACCCCTCTTTTCCTCTTGCAGGGGTGGGCAGTGTGATGGGGAAGATCTCCCTTAGCCCTGCTGTGCTGGGGGCCCAGCCACCTTCCTTACGTATGTCTTCTCCTTACCGTCCAGCAGGGTCCTGGCACGGTAGCCTCTGAATGGGTAGTTGTGGAATTAGGTGAGGTGGCATCCATTCACAGCAGGGTGGAAACTGACCAGGTGGAGGTGGCCCAGGCCAGAGCCAAGGGAGGTCAGGGTGTCCCAGACAGTTTGAATTCGGTAGGGATGAGCAGACGGCCCAGCTTGGGGAGGGAAGGCCTGGGTGGGGGGGCCTCAGCACCGCTGTGCCGGCTTTTCTCTAGGAACTGGAGGATCTCTTTAACAAACTGGATCGAGACGGAGACGGCAGAGTGAGTCTTGAGGAATTCCAGCTTGGCCTGTTCAGTCATGGGCCCGCTTCACTTCCAGAATCTTCCACTCCTGTCAAGCCGAGCATGTCCTGGTCTCATTTCCAGGTAAAATGGGACGATTGAGCCTTGAGCCAGGGGAGTAACTGCTGTCAGGCTCTGGCCTCAGGGTCTTGGCAGACCTGGGAGTTCTGGGGTGTGGGCACATAGGAGTGTCAGTGGGAAGCCCCGCGACTTGGGTTCTAGAGCCGCAGTGGTCCTGGGGCTGATCGGGCATCGCCCCTCCCTAGCTGTGTGTCCTTGATTCAGTTACTTGCCTTCTCAGAGCCTCAGGCTCTTCATATGTAAAATGGGTGCCCACCTCACAGCTATTTAATGAAGATTATGGGGCAGTTCCTTGGTTTTGGGATAGGCTGCCTTCCAGTAAGAGAGCGCCTTCTCCCCTCGGTGTGGAGCCGTGAGAGCATTCCGTACCTTCCCGAGGAGTAGGTCTCCAGGTACTCCTCACTCTCCCTGTCCTGTAGTCCTAAATTTTCTTTCTCCTACAAATACCAGGTCTCTGCACATAGAGGAGAGCAGATTTTAGGCAGATAATTTTAACTTTGATCTCGGGACGCCTCGGGGGCTCAGTTGGTAAAGCGTCTGCCTTTGGCTCAGATAACTGATTCTGGAGTCCTGGGATCAGGGTACTGCAGCCAGCTCCTGGCTCGGTGGGGAGCCTGCTCCTCTGCCTGTCACTCCCCCTGCTTGTGCGCTCTCTCTCTGTTTCTTTCTCTGAAAAATAGATAAAATCTTTAAAAAAAAAATAATATATAAGTTAATTCTGATCTCCTTTAGTGACCATTGGCTTAGCATTTGGCTTTTCCTCACCAGGGAAACAGGTGCGAGGGAGAGAAGAGTGGTTGGGGTGCATTTGGGTATCTGAGCTTCTCCACATGGCTGTGGCCTCGTTCCCCACCATTCTTGAGCTACCCTCGCCCCTTTTGTAAACCGGGTCAAATGCTTACTTTGTAGGGCTGTAAGATCCCTTGCACAACTGAGTGAGTGCCCAGTTCCTGAGTGCTTACGGAGAGGTAGGAATACAGCTGAGAACACATGAGGGCGCATGGGTCTGGGCGCTCTTGCTGAGAACTGAGTGTGGGGCGGGACGTGGGGGCCTAGGAGGGGCCGTCAGGGCCGAGCCCTGGGAAGCACACCTGTGCAGTGTTTTAGGCAGTGACACAACTTGGAATGTCTGAGAATAGCAGGAGACTCCTGCGAGGTGCGTTGAGAGGAGGCCAGCAAGGAGTGGAGCTCTAAGAGTGGTGGGAGCCCTGGTGGCCGGGAAGCAGCTTCTCCTCATTCCTGTGCCCCCAGATAGCGAATGCTTGTTCTGTCTGGGGCAGAAAATAATCCTTTTTGTTTTTCCGCTCATATGGGAGAGAGAGAGCAAGAGAGAGCATTAGAGGTAGAGGAGTGGGGGCAAAGGAGGAAGGGATGGGGAAGCAGACTCCCCGCTGAGCAAGGAGCCCGATGCAGGATCCCAGGACCCTGGGGTCATGACCTGAGCCAAAGGCAGGTGCTTAACCAGCTGAGCTCCCCAAGCGCCCCAGCAGAAAATAACCTTCCTTGACAGATTGTTATAGCCCCTAACCCTAGTAGGTCAGTTTCTGACCGGAGATTTTTTTCCCCCTTTTTCTGAAAACTCCCCATTCTGGGGCTTCTGAGTGGCTCAGTCGGTTGAGCGTCCGACTCTTGATCTTTGGCTCTGGTCTGGATCTCAGGATCATGAGATCGAGCCCCACATCAGCTCCACTCTCAGCAGGGGGTCCGCTTGTCCCTCTGCCCCTCCCCTGCTCACACGCACTCTCTCTAATAAATAAATAAATCTTTAAAAAATAAAAGGAAAACTCCCAATTCCGTCAGCTGTGAGGCCTGGGGAGATGTGTGGTTTTGTTTTGGCCATTCCACCTCCTCTTTTCAGGCCCGTCGTGGCTTTCTTCCCACAGGCTGCGTTCCCTAGCATTGGCAGGAGCCTTCCCCTTGGAGAGGACAGGTGCTCGCCATTGCTGCACCGCTCATGTCTCCCAGCAAGCACCGCGTGCTGACCGGTCAGGCCACACGGGCCCTGGGATGCGTTCCCTGGGCTGTGGGAAAGCAGGCACCAGAGTCCTTGCGAAGGCAGCGGGCTGGGTGTCTGGAGCCCCGGGTTCAAATCTCCGCGTCGTGGCCTGCAGAGCTGTGCGGTTCCGGGCCCAGCATGCGGTGGTGCCATGCCTCTGTTTCCAGGTCACTGTGTGGGTGGCTCTTACCGGACCTCAGCGAGACAGTGAAGGGCTGAGCACAGGTTGCTGAGGTCGGAAAAAATCAAAACATGGACAGGAGGCCCAAGTGCTGACAGGTCCCTTTGCTGTCCCTGCGTGCAGGTCCTGGAGGAGGGTGGCTGCCTGACGGCCACGACGTCATCCCTGGTGTCCGTGTGCTCGGGCCTGCGGCTCCTGTGCAGCGTCGACGACGGCAGCGGCTTTGCGTCACCCGAGCAGCTCATCGCCCTGTGGGCCCAGGAGGGGGTTCGGAATGGCGGGGACATCTTGCAGGTGTGGAACTGGTCCCTTCACCGCTGCTGGGGGGGGCAACCAGAGAGGACCTGGGGGCCCTGTGCACACAGAGGATGCTGGACAGAGACTCCCAGACACACATGTAGGAAAGGCCTGTTGAAATCACTTTCTTCTCTTTCGCTATTAAAATAGGGGAGATTTGGGGACATATGGGTGGCTTGGTCGCTTAAGTGTCTGCCTTTGGCTTGGGTCGTGATCCCAGGGTCCTGGGAGTGAGCCTGCTTCCCCCCTGCCTGCTGCTCCCCCTGTTTGTGTGCGTGCTGCCTTTCTCTGACAAATAAGTAAAACTCTTTAAAATATAGGAGATCTTAACTTAAAAAGTAGACAGACAGTCTGAAACAAATTGAAAGTACTTTTTCTATACTGACATTCCCTTCAGTGCCTTGTTAGCCTTGGAGATGGTCTGCTTGCCTGGACGAGGGAGTGAGTCCCCGACGAGGGAAGGGAATTTCCTTCCTGTGGTAGAGACTCTGAGTGGATGTCACAGCCCCGTAGTCTGAGTGTTTCCGTTTGTTGCGGAGGCGCTCATCCGTCAGAGCTGCCTGCCAGCCTGGGCAAGCTCTTTTCCCCGCAGAGCCCCCGCTTGCCCGGACCCTCCGTGCGCCGAGAGGGGCGGGAAGAGCTGTGCTGCCTGGCTGTCCTCCGCGGGGGCCAGGCTGACGTCCCCTGGGAGCACAGGGCCGGACCCGTGGGCTTGGCAGGGAGCCTGCTCCGGGGGTGGGACGGTGCGGCAAGGCTAAGATCTTCACGTACGACTTTCACTTTGTGTTGTAGAAGAAAAGTGTCAACTGTATAGAAAATCAAAGACATAATAATAAGGCCTGCCCCCTTTGGCTCCTCCTCTGCAGGAGCAGGAACCCAACGGCTTCGTGGGAGTTCTGTAGAGCCTTCCCCAGCACAGAAAAATATACATATTTTAGATACTTCAGCTTTAAATTTTTGTGTGCAAAATCAGTGTACTATATATCTTGTTAATTTATGTTACGTTTTCCCTCTTGTTGCACGTGTATATTTTTTTCTCTGTTTTGAATCCTGGCATTGAGAATGTACATATATCTTCCTGTTCCTGTGCTGGTATTTCTCTGTAGGCCAGATTCCTGAAGTTGTGAGTTCTAACTCTTGATAGGCAGATTTCCTCTCAAAATGTCCCTTTTAGCACAAACTAGCGCTACCTGGAGGAGCCCAGCAACAGCGCGTGAGACAGGCCCCCTGACGCCGTCGGCCAGGCCCTCTCGGACCTCAGCTCAGCCACCGCTGGGCGCCCAGCAGCCCGGGCAGACCCTGGACAGCCAGGACAGGGGGCAGCTGGGACTGTTCTGAGAGCCAGAGGCTGAGCCCGGATCCCTGGGTTGGTCCCCAGGGAGGGTAGAGAGCAAAGGGGCTCATGGTTTGGTGATTCTCCCCGAAACTCTGCTCTTGATGCCCTGGCATTTGAGGCGGGCCCGCTGCCGTCGTGGCCTGATAGATGGTGCATCGCAGATCTGCCTCTGACAGTGTCCTAACGTACTCTCTCTGCTGCTTCCCTGCTGTCAGAGTCTTCCCGGTTCTTGAGCAGTTTCTCATCTTCCAGCGCATTCCGAGTCTGCTTGTGCCTGCTGAAAGGCCCAGGTTTCCTGAGTCACAGCACTTGGCTCCACGCCAGGACCTGTCGCTTACTCCTCGCACGGCCTGGAGGTGTCCCTGTCTCATGGCCGCCTGCGCACACCCCGCCGGGGCAGGGGCGCCACAAAGCGGGGCGGGCGGTCCAGGTCCTGGCAGGCCGAGTCGGGCACCCTGCGTGCAGCCCTCTCAGAAACTGCTCGCCCGTGACGGTGGCGCCCAAGACTGCCGCTGCTGCACGCGCCCGAAGGCGAAAGGCCTTTCCCCTGAGAGGGAGCACCAGCCGGGTGAGCCCGCTGCCTGCGAGCGCTGGCGTCACGGACCCAGCTTCCCAAGATGCCTGGCATTCCCGGGTGCTTCACCAGGCCCCGGAGTGCTCTGTGAGGAGGCCTGGGATTGGCTGCCTGTCCCTCCTCAACAGATCACGCTTGAATCACGTCTTAGTGCACGATGACTGTTCTCGTCTGCAGCAGCGTCCGTGGGTCAGGCACTGGGGACCGTGTGGTGCTGGTTCCAGCTCAGGTCTCCCCTCCGGCTGGTCAGAGCCCGTGTGAGGGCCCGACTGGGGCCCAGCCGCTGCTTCCCAGTCGGCGGGCCGATGCTTGCTGTAGGGAGGAGGGCTCCTTTCCTGGACACGGCCCCTTCCTTGGCTGCTTGGCTTCCTCATATCTGGGCCTGGAGCACCGTCTCAGAGTGAGCGGGGGGAGGCCATGTCTTCCACACCCCAGCCTTGGGGGCCCTACGCTGTCACCTCACTACCCTGTGGGTCACCTGGCCAGCCGTGCTCACCGTGGGAGGGAAGCACCGGGCGTGGATGCCAGGAGGTGAGGGGCGCGGGGCCGTCTTGGAGGCTGGCTCCGACCCATGCCGTGTAGGTTTTGGTGACTCCTTTCTCCTTGATCGGGAAGCTGCTGCCGTGACCTGTCGGGTGGGTGCCCTCTGTCCTTTCTCTTCAGAAGTGCTTTGGGAGGCGAGTCTCTGTGGCGTGAGTCGTAAAAGGGAGCGTGCCCTAACCCACGTGTGGCTGGGAACGCGCTGGCTCTTCCTCTCCAGGCCCTGGTGCGGCGCCTGACGCCTGACTTGGGCGTCACTGATTTTTCTGACGTCCTAGAAAGAAGCAGGGGTCAAGAATGCTCAACACGAGAAAACAGGTGCAACGAGTGTTGTCAGCTGAGCAGAGGGGTATACGGGCACGCTTTATTATTACCGTGGTGTGATACGTGTAACTGTGTTATTCTCTAACTTTCAAGATCCTGAGGCGAAAGGAGGGCTCCGGTCTGTGCGAGCCGGGCCATGGCTCCTCTGTCAGCTACATTGGTTTTCCACCCACCTGTACATATATCTCACAGAGATTCTATTAGCTTTTCTGAAAATGATAAAAACTCAACTCTAAACGGCTTAACCGGAACAGACGTTAGGGGCTCACCTGGGCAGGCGCTCGGGAGAAGGCGTCCCAGGGCTGTTGTCAGGGCTCTCGTCCATCTCTCCTCTACTTGCTTCTCATGAGACTGAGCTCACATCAGGCCTCCTCATGCAGCTCCCAGGGCCAGCAGGGTCCACACAGCAAGTTATCTCACAGGGAGAAAGGTGTCTCCCCAGCCTCCCATCAAAGCCCACGACACCCTCTGTTTGGGACATGCCCCTACTGTGTCCGTTACTTTTTCAGGAAGAGGGTCTCTGTCCAGCCTGGGTCATATCCACATACATAAGACGAGTGGGCACAGAGGCGGAGGCTTTACCTGCAGAACAGTTGGCGGGTGCTGCCCACAGGACAGTGTGGATCTGGGCCCTGCCTGTTCTTAGGAAAACCAGGAAAGGTTTACAGAAGCCACACATCTTTTCCTGCCCAATGGGCTTTGCTGTTTCCAGAGTCTCGACTTCAGTGTGGATGAGAAGGTGAACCTTTCGGAGCTGACCTGGGCCCTTGAGAATGAGCTCATGATGGTCGGTGGTGCCACTCAGCAGGCGGCCCTGGCCTGCTACCGCCAGGAGCTGACCTTCCGCCAGTAAGAGCCCAGGGCGGTTGGGTAGCGGGCTGGGCGCAGCTGGCCAGGCTGCTGGGGTGGGCGGGAGCCCTGGGAAACGGGCATCCTGCCCTCGTCCACTGTAAGCCGGTCCCAGGGAGGAGGGAACCTGACACCACCTTTCCAACTGGCTCTCCTTTAGTGGGCATTTTGGGGGGACAGGGGAAGAGCTAAGCACTCCCTATGCCTTGAGTGACAGCTCCGTGTGTGGACTGAGAGGGGCTTGCTGTTCGGACTTTTACAGCCACAGAATTTCATGGTCATTGGCCTGTCTTTACACTTAGAATCTGCTGTCGAGGTCCTCCCTCAGCCCCTTGTAAGCAAGGTTCCAAAGGGGGCTCATCCTGCTGACACTGAGCTCCAGCCGACAGGGATGTGGTCAGAGAGCAAGCAGAGGACTCCTGAGCTGGGGCAGCTGGTAGGGGAGGGGAACACAGTGTCCCCAACATGGGCACCAAGAACAGATTGACAGGGGAGCTGAGAATGTGTTCTATTTTAGTTGAGTTCAGCTTTCCTCAATGAGCTGAGTATTCAGGCCATCTATCTGCTCAGCAGATTGGCTTAAAGATTATTTTTGTGTTTATTGATGTTCCAAAGCTGCAGAAAATAAATCATAATTTCTGTCCTCAAGACTTTGCATCCCGTTAGGTGCTGACTGGTGAGCTTTCTGACCTCAGGCAGCTCTGTGAATAGGACCACAGAAAGACTGTGCCTCGGGAGGGTGGAGGGAGGAAAGCTCCATGCCGCTGCAGATGCTGGGGTGTGACCGGGCAGGCTGATGGGTGGCCAGCCTTCTCCCCTTTAGGTATCGAGTCCCGGATTGGGTGCTGGGGATCCCTGGGTGAGGACACAGGAAGGGGCATGGATAAATTCTCCTCTCTTCTGGCCATCCGGAGGTGTGGCGCACTGTAAGGCTCTTGGCTCAGATTTCCTTGGTTCAGAAGTGTTCTAGAAATCTTCCTTGATACATCATTTAGCCTCTCTCTCAGTATGTGCATCCCAAAAAGAGGCATAGCAGTTCTGGAAAGCTCTTCTAGGAGATGGTAGTGAGGCCAGGGCACGGCCCAGCCCAGGCTCAGCAGCCCGTGAATGCAGCCCCTTCTATCGCTGGTGCACACGCGGGGCTTGCTGGGCCCAGAGCGGGGGTCCCCGTCTGACCCTGTCTCCTTCCTCTGGCAGGGGGCAAGTGGAGCAGATGGCAAGGGAGCGAGACAAGGCGAGGCAGGACCTGGAGAGAGCGGAGAAGAGGAACCTGGAGTTCGTGCAAGAGATGGATGAGTGTCACTCCGCCCTAGAGCAGCTCACGGAGAAGAGGATCCAGTAGGTGTCGTGCGCATACCCGAGCCCAGAATGGCATCTCCTTAGCAGCGGGGCGGGGGTTCCCCAGCCCTGGCACGGGGAGTGGAGAGGGGGCTGCCGCGAGCTGAGGCCCGGTAGAAATGTTGAAGGTGTACCCTGGGGTGTCCTTCCTGGGAAGAGGAGGGGAACGTTTAAAGGAGCAGCCTTGCTCTTCATGCTGTGTGGACGTGTGCGGGCATCCGGCTAGGAGTGCCTGTGAGCCGCAGGGGGCCTGCCTGGTGGGGGAGCCCAGAGCCGGAACCTGCCCAGGCACTGGGAGGTACAGCAGGTAAAGCAGACCCCCGGTGAGCGGCGTGTTCCACTGGTGCGGCTGGGGCTGGACAGACCAGAGGGAAAGATTGCTGGCCTCTTATGGACATAAAACCCACCTCTCTGACTTATTAACCACAACGTGAAGAGATCCAGCCCCTGAAGGTCTCCCAGGCCGGGGCAAGCAGAGGAGCGGCTTTCTGCCCTGGCAGAGCTGAGCCGGCCGTTCACCTTCTGGAAGCAAGCGGTGTGTACCCCAGAGTCCAGCCGGCGGCAGTGGGGGCAGGTGGGGCCGCCGGCTCCCGCCTCGTTCTTGCCTGCTCACTGGGGTCCCGGGAGGATGGAGGCCCTGAGATTCCGCGCCTGTGAAGTGAGGCTTCCGGTCTGTGCGTCGGAGCGCTCAGCGGGCTGGTGCCTGCGGCGGCTGAGCACGGACCTCCGCGGGATGTCCGACCAGGAGAAGCAAGGGCTCGGGTGGTGCGCGTGGCTTCAGCGAGCATGTGTGTGAGAGCTCCTGCGCCTGTGCCATGTGCCTCTCACTGCCTTCGTGCTTGTGGCATCTGCCCTGCCGGCAGCATCTGTGGGTATTGTGGGGCGCTGTGCAGGAAGCCCCCGCAGGCATGGCCCCGGGTGGGCAGTGTGTGGGCCTTCGTAGGACCTTTCACCTGTCCCCCGCTTGCTGTGGGCTTCTGAGCACCATCCCAAGAAAGGTCTGCTCCTGCCGTATGTGGGGACTGTCACGGTCACAGCTAGAAGCCCTCGCGGCTCACGGTGGGAGGGACTCACGGTAGAAGCTCTCCGGGGCTCACAGCGTGGCCACAGCGGGTGGGGGGGGGTGGGTTCCTGACCCCGCAGGGCTGGTTGATTGTGTCCACCTGAGCGGTAGGGCTGAACACCAAGAGCCCGTTTGACCCTCACCAGAGATGCTGGGCACCTTGCCTTCGCTGTGCAGCCGGGCATCTCCAGATGTGGCCGAGGGCCGTGCGGGCCCTCGGGAGGAGCCTCCGTGGCAGCCCGTGAAGCCGCTGTGTCGTGCTCATGTCGTGCCCCGGGCGTCCTGACTCACCAGCCTACCCAGGCAGGCCGCTTCAGCCCCATTTTGCAGCTGAACAAACTGAGGCTTGCCGCAGGGCAGCAGCTCGCCCACAGTCGCACAAGCCGTGTGGCCTGAAAGTTGAAGCCAGGTGTCCCATGTCCTTGTCGTGTTTTCTCTGGGAGAAGAGAGCACGAGGCCCGGCCTGCTCTCTGTTGGGAAGGTAAGGGACCAGCTGGTTAGGCAGGGGGAGCACCGAAGGGTTGAGAGCTCGCCACTTCCCAGGCGGGGCACCTGCGGTCACCCGCCGCCGTCCGAGGTCCCTCCCACTCCCGCGGGGTCACCTGCCGCCGCCCGAGGTCCCTCCCACTCCCGCGGGGTCACCCGCCGCCGCCCGAGGTCCCTCCCACTCCCGCGGGGTCACCCGCCGCCGCCCGAGGTCCCTCCCACTCCCGCGGGGTCACCCGCCGCCGCCCGAGGTCCCTCCCACTCCCGCGGGGTCACCCGCCGCCCCCCGAGGTCCCTCCCACTCCCGCGGGGTCACCCGCCGCCGCCCGAGGTCAGCACGTGAGGGCCCCACCCTTGGCACATGAGTTCGCCCTCCGTAGGACGCGCGTAGTAGGGTGTCGGAGGGTGCGCTGTCCCCGCTGGTCTGAGGGGAAGCAGGCTCGGAGCTGAACAGGGCACACACGTGATCCCGCGGGCCCGTGGAATCGCCGAGGTTCCAGACACCCTCTCCTCCCTGCTGGCGGGGGCAGGCCACGTGCGGCGGCTGACACCCGGGTCTGCCCCCCAGGCCAGTCCACACCTACCTGTGCGTGGCCTGAGGAAGTATGCAAGGGGTGGTGTCAGGGCTGTCGCGTGGAGAGCGCGTGCGTGCGCGTGCGTCTGTGTGCGTGCGCGCGCGCGGTGCTGTATGCAGCTGTGCACACACGCATGCGCACTTCCGCGCCCCTGTGGGCAAGGCTCCCACGGGGTAATGGTGACGTTGAGGAGACCAGAACGGGATCCGTTCACCGAGTTTCAGGAGTGTTCCCAGTCAGAGCTGAGGAAGCCAGTAAACGCGGTGTCGTCGCAGGGAGGTGCGAGGCCTCGCTCCGGCCCCTTATCCGGGGCTCGCGGGCGGCGGGGTCAGAGAGCAGCGCGTCCCCTGCGCGCCCAGCCTCAGCCCTGCCTGTGGCCGCTGCTTGCCGAGCGAGCCCCCGGGGCCGGCTGGAGCGTCTCCTTAGCCCCCGACCCCAGGAAACGGTGTGAGGTCAGCGCGGGTTTCCGCAGAGTGGGACTCGGGCAGCGTGGCCACGGAGCCGCAGGAGGGACAGCAGAGGCGGTGCTCACACGCCTCCCTCTCGGCGCCCCGACAGCTCGGGGCTGTTAGACTCTGCGCGGCGGAGGCCGTGGGGGCTGGGCGGGGG
>PITA01034558.1:0-11377 GCA_004023965.1 Spilogale gracilis | reverse complement strand
GAGTGCTCCCCTGCACCCGCCAAGAGCTCAAACTCTTCCCCCTTCCTCCCCACAGTTTCCTGTTGTTGGTCATGAACCCCCAGGAAGGGGGCTGCTACCCGCCTCTGAGCGGCAGAGGTTCCCACAAAGGCTCCTACATCGACTGACAAGCTGTTGTCATAGAATTCTAAAATGGAAAGTTGGAGCCACACTGCTGGGTCCAATCCCGACCTCCTGGCTGTGTGACCTTAGGCGAGTCCCTTAACCTCTCTGGCTTCAGCTTCCTCTACTATACAACCGTGCCCACCTCACAGGGAGAGAGGAGGAGGTAAAGATTCATTGTGTGTGATGCTCGGAAGAGGCCTAGCCTGTTGTAAATACGTACCATGATCGGCCTAGAAATCACCCTGGTGAACCATTCCATTTTACAGGTGAGAAGGGTGAGGCCCGTGGAAAGGAAGGACTCACCCAAGCTCTCCAGGCCCCGTACACGTGTACGTGACAGACTGTGTCACAGCTTCTCAAAGTCTGGCCCCCGGACCACCAGCAGCAGCGTCACCAAGGGAGCTTGTGAGAAATTCAAGTTCCCAGGCCCTGCCCCAGACCTCTTAAATGGGAACTCTGGGAAGGGGGCCCAGCCACCTGCATTTTAACAAGCCCTCCTCTGGGGGATTGTGATGCTGGAGAAAGTTCCAGAACCACTAGTCTCTCTCACTTCCGGGTGGCCTGGCTCCCAGCCCCCCCCCCCCGCCAGATGGGAGGTCTGCCCACCCCAGCCTTACCCCATCACAGGGTGCAGCACGATGGCCCGGGGCTCATCCAGGTCCTCGGACACCAGGATCTTGCGGGAGGTGCCATTGAGACGGGTCACCTCAATGCGGTCGGTGCCCGTGTCCGTCCAGTAGAGGTTGCGGGCCACCCAGTCGACCGCGATGCCATCAGGGTCGTTGATCTCGGTGTTGACCAGCGTCTGCGCCCCCGACCCGTCCAGGTACGCCCTGCGGATGGCCCGCACCTCGTCGTCTGTCCAGTACACATAGCCCTCCAGCGGGTCGTAGTCGATGGCAATGGCGTGCCGGATGTCGTCTACTTGCAGCACGATGTCAGTGAAGTCCGGCGTGTCCAGGGAGATCCTCCGCAGGTCCGTCCGCCGAGCCAGGAGCAGCACCTCCTCGGCCCCTGTGGAAGCAGGCACAGTGGGGTCAGAGCCACCGGCAGGAAAGCAGACCAGGCCCGTGCTCAGCATGGCAGGGAGGGGCTCAGCCAGCCCCTGGGGTCAGAGTTTCCCCACAAGCACTGGTGACTTCAGATAACACTTGCCGAGACCCCTGTCTGTGGTCACTTGTACCATCACCCTATCGATGAGACCATGTAGGCACAGAGAGGTCAAGGAATCAGCTGAAAGCCACATAGCCACCCACCTTCCACCACTGTGGAAGGTAACTTCACACTCAGTCCCCCTTCGGCCCTATAAGACCCAGTCCTGGCCACAGCCAGTTCCAAAGGCAAGTCCCACATAGGCACTGGGCTCCACACTACCATCACCAGCCATACTTCTCAAAGCCCCCAGTGGGCCACCTTCCCTGAGCTCACCCTTCACAGCTCAGCTCAGATGCCACTTCTTCATGACCCCCCCACCTCTGCCCTGCTCACCCCCCACGGTAGCTTCATGCCACCTACCCGCACACGTCTGCATGGCCTGATTCCTTCCCTGTGGCTCTCTCCCTGACAAGGGTGAGCACCTGGGGGGCACGTGCCCCAGCCTTCCTCAGCCACCCCAGCAGGATTAGTATTTTGACTCCGTCCTGGACCCTCCCTTCTGGGATTTGTTGGAACTTCCAGGAAAAATAGCGCATAGAGCCTCTCGGTGCTCCCCAACCCTGGCTGCAATGCCCCTGGAGGCTGGGGCTCCTCCCCCAGAGCTGCGTCCTTGTCTTCTCAGTCATTCTGACCCCTTCTCATCTCAAAGACCCACAGAACCAAGATGAGGCCCAGAGACCCCTTCTGGAACTTTGGGGCCACCTGTCTGGTCTGACGAAAGGCCCAGAATGGGGAAGGACCCACGTGAAGCTATACAGCAACGCAGGATGGGGACAGGGACGGAACCAGCCGGGCACATCCGTCCACCTCAGGCCCCCAGGCCCAGCTCTGCAGCCAGCTGCCTGGTCAGGCCACAGCTCTCAAACAGCAGAGTCTCTTGGATGCCCGGTGCCAACTTCCTGCCACAGTGTAAGAGCCCAGGGAGCCCGGTGCCTCGCAGAGTCGACCTGGCGTCCTCTGCCGGCATTTCAAGTAAGGATCCTCCTGGAGTTCATCACTCAATTCCTCCACTAGAGGGCGAAAGCGCGACGGCCACGGCTTTCTGAGCCCAAGGCCGGGGAAACTGAGGCAGGCAGCCTGCAGAACGCACCCAAGTGCCTGACTTCCTTGGAAACCTCGAGACCAAAATTCAGATTCGGTCCTGATTTGGTGTGTGTTGGAAGGAGGGGAGGGGAACTCTAAATTTTAACAAATTGTCTTCCTCTGGGATCCATTCCCAAAATGTTCTGTTGACATCTGACCTTTCCTTCCAGGACCAGGTCCCACACCTCCCCCTCCTCCTCCAGGAAGCTTTCCTGCCGCCCTTACCTCAATGGATGGGCTGGCCACACACACTCTCTCTCTCTGCATGGGCATCGCGCTTCATGGTTCACTGGGATTCATGCACGTGACGCCCCCCCCTTGGCTATCTGCAGACCCCAGGGCCGCACACAGGGCAGGCGCTGACATCTGAAGACAAGAAGTCTCTCTATGACTTTGGACAGGTCCCTAACCCTCTATGAGCTCTGGTCTCCCCATTTATAGTGAAGAACCAGCCCAACCTGATGGTGTCCGAGTTTCTCTCCGGCTCTGACATCAAGGGAACCATAAACCAAACTCCAGGAAAGACCTGGCTTCGTCTGACACCATGGAGGGACAGGGGAAGTCCCCCAGGGCACGGTGAGGAGGAGCCCCGTCCAAGAGGGCGTCTGTAGACCCGTCCAAAGAGGCTGTCGGGCTCCTGAGCTGAGGCCAGGGCAGCTCACCGTGCAAGGCAGAAGGCTGTGTGTTAAACCCCATTTGACCTCAAGCAGTACGCCTTCCCAGAGAAAACACTGGTCCCCGAGCGAAACCACTGCTCTGTCCCAAAATGCTTCTCTTTTTTTTAAATATTTTCATTTTTTTATTTGAGAGAGCACAAGTGGAAGAGAGGGGCAGAGGGAGAGAGAATTCCAAGCAAACTACAGGTGGGGCACAGAGCCTGACCCGGGGCTCAATCTCACAACCCTGAGATCACGACCTGAGCCAAAATCAAGAGTCGGACACCTAACCGAATGAGCCACCCAGGCGCCCCGCAGAACACCTTAGCGCCTGTTTCCCCCATCCCTGTTCCTATGGTCCTCCAGACACAATCACTTAAAACAATGCGAGCCTCACGCCAATCCCAGATGTATGATTATGCCCCATTCTACTGATAAGGAACCCGATGCTCAGAGAGGTTAAGCTCCCTGCTCCACGGCACACAGGAGCAAGTGAAAAAATAAGGTCCCACAAACACTCAGCTTGTGGAAGATGGCCCTCGCAGGAAGCCCAGGGCCAGTCCCCTGCCCGGCTGGCGTGGTCTCCCCACCAGTTACCTCTGCAGGCAGCTCCTTCAGACTAGGCCCTGGACCGGGAACTTGGCGGGGGGGGGGAGGACACGCAGGATCCGCCCCTTCCCCAGCCAGTGCTCCTGGGGTCACACACACAGGGCAGAGCCCTTTGGGGAGGAAGACCATCAGCAAACAGGTACTAGGAAGGAGAGCTGGGGTTACAGGGGGGCCTAAGGGGGCCAGCTGAGACTGCGGGATCTGGCCTCCGGCTCCAGGAACCTCACATTCATGTGGCAGTGACCATGTACCAGATTCCGGCAGTGTCCCCAAGGGGCACCGAGCCAGCAGGGACCCCAGCTCTCCATTTACCAGGTCAATACAAAGCCTCCAGCACACCCCACCACCAGGGAACCCCATTATCAGCATCTCTTAGAATTAAGTCTCTGTGGCTAAGGCAGTAATTAAATGCCAGGATAAATCTGTACGTGATAATTGACTCCAAGCAGGGGACGGGGGTGCCTGACGCCCGTGGGCTGTAGAGCCTTTGAAATTTGAGCTCGGCCTAGAAGCCCAGCCTGCCTGAAGCGTGGAGGGGTGCAGCACTCTGTCCAGGACCAGGCCAGCTGCAGAGAGAGAACCCCCGGCCCAGGCTCCACGGGCCACTCGCTGAGGCTCCTGCTCACAGGTGACCTCCAGGGTCCCTCTGCAGTGAGGTCTGAGCAACAACCCTGGCCTTGGGCCACCTGGGTCCGTGTCAGGCGCTGGGCCGGGCCAGCAGGAGGGGAGGCCACCCCCTTCCCTGGGACCAGACACAGATCCTGGGTAGGAGTTTGTTTCCACACCAAGGAAGTAAACTGTTTAGAAACTAACAGTTTGGCCAAATGCGTTTCTTCGGGGTTGTTTAAACAAATAGGCCGCCTCACAGGGGTGCCAAGGAAAGTGAAACCTTCCCCTCGCCGGCTGGGCGTCTACCCCTGGAGCCTCCTTCAGGCGGGCTCCTGACCTCTCCCCTTCCTCCCTGCATGCACACACGCAGGAAAGAAGGGCAGTGCCCCCGTCCTGGGGCCAAGCATGGGGCCCAGACCACAGGCCAGGCTGGGGCAAAGCCTTCCTGGCAGCAGGCATTCTCAAAACAAAAAAGCAGACCTGAGGGATGGCCCGGTGTCACGGGCATGTCAAGTTCAACACCATCCCTCCCTGCCAACATCCCTGCAGACCAAGCTGCCTTCCATCACTGGGAACTGCCCCGTGGGTCACACAGACCAGGCGAGCTGCAGGAAAAGGTCGCCGTAACACATCAACACAAGGGGGACGGGGAGGGGGCCTCATAACAGCGGAAACGGACTCCATGGTTCTAGAGGCCGGAAGTAAAAACTCCAGGTGCTCAGAAGGCCCTGAGGAGACGGCCTTGCCTCTTTCAGTTTCTGGTAGTTACCAGTAATCCCTAAATGTTCCTTGGCCGGTGGTTTCACAACTCCAACCCGTGCCTATCTTCCTCTAGCCTCTTCTGTGTCTCTAGGTCTCCATTTCCCTCTTATAAAGGTCACTAGTCGTTGGATTCAGGGCCCGCCCAACGCCAGGAGGACCTCATCTTAACTTAATTATACCTGCCAAGACCTTGTTGCCGAGTCAGGTCCCATTCACAGGTTCCGGGGCCTCAACATGTCTTTTTGGGGCACACAATGCAACCCACAAGCGGTGGGGAGCAGAGGTGAGAGGAAAGGTTCCATGGAAGGACAGGCAGGTCCAAGGGTGGGGGGTTGGGGGGGCTCCAGAGGGCCCCGGGTCATTGGGGCAGCAGGATGGATGGGAATGGGGCTGGCCCATAGACACTGTGCCCTCTGGACGCGGGGACAGCGCTGTGCCCACCACCGTCTAGAAGGCAGCCTCATGCAAACGCAGCTGTCGGTGCAGCGGGAGCCCAGCCACAAGACAAACAAAAGCCTCCCCGAACAAAAGCCTGGCAGGAAACGCAGGCAAATGTCCCCAGCGGCTATCTGCGGGCCATTCCCGCTCTTCCTTCTGGACTCCTGCAGCGTGTGCCCACGGGTTCTCTGCAGGCCAGACCTCACGCGGGGACACCGAAACTCGAATTTCCTCTCCTTTTCCCACATCACAAAACACTCTTCTCGTGAGTCTCCTCAACCCTGCAAAAACGGCCAGACCATTCTGAGCTCCGAGCCGCACAAAAGCAGGCGGCGGGCCACGTGGCTGGCGGGCCCTCGGCCAACAAGCGCGCGTGTGCCTTTCACGACGTGCGACGGCCCGTCCTCATCCCAGCGGAAGCCGGGTCAGGAAGGAGAGCGGGTCCCCGGGAGCTCGCGGGACTCCGCGCTCGATTTTCTGTACTGCTACTGCACAAGGTAAAGTCTACCCACCGTCTAAGTTCACCGAAAGGCATCTAAGTCTAGAGGAGAACCAGCCAGACCCCAGCAACAAGCAAGAGAGACGGGGAACTTGAAGAAGGTCCTGGAGGTGGAAAACGACGGCCACTCAGTGCAGCCGGCCCCCCGCCTCCCGGAGGACTGTGCCCGGCCGGTGCTTCCTGGACCGCACTGTGGCTCGGAGACCCCGTGACCCGGCAATTTCCCCCTCTGCGAGCCCAGCCCGAAGCAGCCACTAGACACGCAGGCAGATTTCCGGCTGCAGAGGGTCATTGAGGCCTCGCCATCACAGCAAAACCCAGACCGCAGAGAAGGGCCTGCAGGCAAAGTCAGTATCCCACCACACGAGAACAGCAAATAAATGAAGGGCCCGCGAAAGCACCGGGCTCTGGAGCAGGGCCGAGGAAGGACATGCCTGCCAAGTGGTGGGGGAGGTCGGGCTCGACGGGGCCCCCTGCACGGACGGAGGGCTCGTGCCAACCCAGATCTGAACGCAAGCAGAGGGACCGAGCAGCAAAGGTCACCTGGGCGGCAACGTCACGGCAGTTTCTATTTTCTGTTATTTTCTGTGATGTTATACTTTCCAGGGTGAGCATAAATGTTACTTTATTTTTCTTTTTAAAGATTTTGT
The DNA here is from genome assembly GCA_004023965.1 of Spilogale gracilis. Taxonomy (NCBI): domain Eukaryota; kingdom Metazoa; phylum Chordata; class Mammalia; order Carnivora; family Mephitidae; genus Spilogale; species Spilogale gracilis. The sequence continues at coordinate 4,772 of PITA01034558.1, read as the reverse complement.
TTATTTGAGAGACAGAGCACAAGGAGGAGAAGGGTCAGAGGGAGAAGCAGACTCCCCGCGAGCAGGGAGCCCGAGGCAGAACTCAATCCCAGGACTCCATGATCATGACCTGAGCGGAAGGCAGTCGCTTAACCAACTGAGTCGCCCAGGCTCCTCTCAAACGTTACTTTTCAACCAGAAAACATCAAGACTTTAAAACACGGTGCCCAGGCCGATGCAAGAGGCCTCATGGGTCTGGTGATGGGTGGCGGGGCTGGGCTCTGGGGACAACAAGGCTGTCTAACTGGAGACCAGCGGGAATGGAGCGGCCACGTGGGGCTGACCTATTTGATCCCCAGGCTCTGAGCTGAGTGGGAGGGAGGTATCATAGCAGGAGGGAGGGAGCAGAAGGATCTGCAGCCCCCCCCCCCATAGCCCAGGAAGAGGAGAGCCCCCTGGCAGGTGGTCCAGCGTGGAAATCTGTAAGATCCTTACAGCTCATCCCCTCTGCATCGCCACACAGGAAATCATTTTTCATGATGAGCAAAACCCCATGTCCCAGGATGTGGACTGGCTAAATGAACACAGAGGAGAGAAGTGGTGGTCCCCAGCCCTACACTCCCCCCACCCCGTCAGCCAGCATCAGGGCCTGACCTCTCCAGCAGGCAGAGCGGACGTGACAACTGTCCCCATTGAACCAACTGCGTCTCCAAGAAAGGGCGGGCCCCCACCCAGAGGCTCACATCACCCCTGGGTGGCTCCTTCCACTGGCTTCTCTTCCTCCTGCCGGACTCGAGAAACAGAACGTCCCGCCTCCCTTCAGCCCCAGCCCCCCTCCCACCCCCGGCCTTGACTCCGCGCGGGCAGAGCCGGGCCCCCAGCGCGGCCTCCACACCACCGCCTCTGAGGCCATAAACGGCTTCACAGCTGGCAGGCAACCAACTTATTTTTGCTTTTCAGCAATTGATGAAGTTTCTCCCCGGCCCCTGGGGTAAGCTGCTGGACGGGCGCTGAGACCACAGCCCGGTGCCCTGGCCCAGGAGGCCATGCCCAGTGGCCACAGGGGAAGCAGCTCCGCCGGGCACCCGCTCCACTGGAAACCTGCGGCCCGAGCAGCTGTCTGCACGACTCACCCCGGGCCTTCCCCGCACGTGTGGGAGGCTCCCACCTCGGCCACAGCAGTGAAATGGGGGAGCCACTCCTCTGCCTGGAGGCCTGCGGCGGCCAGGGCATCGAGGTCGGCCTCGTGACCCCCCTCCCGTGGGCCCTGCCCATCCCCCTGCCCCTCAGGGACTGCTCGCCACACAGGCCATCCAGCCCAAAGGTCACATCCAGCTGTGGCCCCCGAGCCACATTTCCTCCCTGAGTGACCTGGGGTGAGCAACTTGATCTGTCTCCTCACGGGTAGGAGTGGCTAAGGCTCCCCGGCAAGGCAGGGAGGTGCCAGGACAAGGTCAGTGAGCCTCTGAGCCCCAAGGCCACAGCCCCAACACGTTTCCCTCCCGGTGGCACTGAGCACGCTCCGGGGACCTGCCTCATTCTCTCTGAGCAGGTGGTGGACCAATTCAAGGTGAGCAACTTGGGTCTCCTGAAACACGGAAACGTGGGGTGGGACGATATGAATTGGAGACTCACATGATGGAGAAGGGCAGGTCCCACCTCTCTGGGCATCTCGCAAGTGTCTGCCTCCGGCTCAGGTCGTGATCCCAGAGTCCTGGGACCAAGCCCCATATCAGGGGCTTCTCCCCTTTCCCCTTGCTCATGCTCTCCCTCACTCTCTCAAGTAAAATCTTAAAAACAACAACAAAAAAAGAACAAAAAAAATCCCCCACACTGAGTGCCTTCCCGCCCAGGCACACTGTAGGTGTTCCCTAGTCCATCCTTCCAACGTGATGGCGGCCACGCCCCCCTGCACCACAGCCCTGAAAGCTCCCCAGCCCAGCGCAGGCTGCTTGGGTCCAAATCCTGCCTCTATCCCTTCCTCTGGGGCCTTGAGCAAACTCTGACTCCCACGGAGGAGGCTGGGGGGGCACCCAGGGTGCACCCTAAATCAAGGGCACTGCACCTTACAGGGTTTTTGTCTCGTTTTGTTGTTTTAAAGTAGGCCTCATGCCTAATATAGGGCCCAACGTGGGGTCTGAACTCACAACCCTGAGATCAAGACCCGAGCTGAGGTCAAGAGTCGGACGCTTGACGGGCAGAGCCATCCAGGTGCCCAGCATCTTAGGTCAGTTCATAAGGTCTGTTAGGAGACGTGACCTGTGACGCTCCTCGGCCGGTGACACAGGAAGACGCTGCATTCCCTCAGGTCGCAGCCACATCACATGCCCTGATTCCCATCTAACAGGGGTGGCAGGGAGGGGACAGGGCCGGGCCGGCCTGGCCCCAGGACGACCAAAAAATCCTCAGAGCTTGCCACAGCAAATGCTCTTGAAGGTGCCTTGTCAACTCTGCTAGCATTCTTCCGGGCCTGATGCTCGGCCCGCGGGAAGCCAGGATCCCTCCCATGCGGCGTACGAAGGAACACATCAGAACACATCTCCTGAAGGGGTGGAACTGTCTGATGGCTTCGATCTGAGGGCACGCCAGAGGCCCAGGCATCGGCCCAGCACACGTGGGCCATTGTTTACTGCCTCCAGAGCTCCGCGAAGTGGCGAGGGCAGACGCACTGGCGCGCGGTCCGTGGAACCCCAACAGAGGACCCGCAGCCATCCCCAAAGCCACAGCGGGCACGGGGGGCACGTGGCGGGCAGGGCTGGGCCAGGTGAGGCCTTTCTCCCGCAGCCTGGGGGCTTCACCAAGGGCCTGGACCTCAAGCCCAGAAGCTACCCCACAGACGAAGGAAGCCGCCTGGGCTCGGGGGCCGGGCTGGAGCTGGACCCGGCTGAACCAGAAGGCGGGCACGGGACAGGCTGGGGGTGGGGGCCGGGGGCCGTGCAGGGGAGTGACCGCAGTGTTGCTCTCTGTTGGCAGAGCCGGGGCACCCGGGAGGTGCCACCCAATCTTCTCGCCCTGCCCCAGGATGGCAGTTTTCTCTTTCTAAGAACAGGGCATGCTCCCCTCTTCTCTTTAATTAGATTTAGAAACTAGTCTTCGGCTCAGACACAAAAGAGCACATGCTGCGCGGGTCCGTTTCTGGGGCGCTTCAGAACAGGCAAAACTAATCCACGGTGACTGCGTCAGGCCGAGGCTGCCCCAGCGGGGAGGGGAGGGGGCGGCAAGGGGCACCCGGGAACATTCCGGGTGCTGGGAGTGTTCTGTATGGGATGCGGGCGGTATGAGGCAGATGTAGGCGACTGTCAAAGCAAACCACATAGACGCTTAAGACTCTGTGCGTTTTACTGTCTGCAAGTTATACCTTCATTTCCCCCCAAAAACGAAAAATAAAGTTAGTGCCTGGACTTGTGACACCATTTCCTGGGACTGTGCAATCTGAAAATCTTGCTATTAAAAATTCACGGTCCGTGGCTAAGAACAGCAGCTGCCTTCTGTTTGCAGAGTCAACGCCAATCACGGCCCGGGCGGCGGCGGCCGCGGCCACAAGGGCCTCCTTTCTTTTCCCTTTGACCTACTTCCCTGATAAGTGACAAGACAGCCAGGCTGGGAACAAACGCGCCCCTTATTCCTCGGCCCTGAGCCTCGGCTGAGCCACCCGGAGAGACGGAGGGACGTGAGGGGCTTTGAGACATCGCCCCAGTTGTCATCTGCCCGTCGCACCGACAGTGACGCCTCTGTTCGCCCACCCCCGCCACCTCGGCCCACCACATCCCCTTGTCCTTGTTTCCTGTCCCCGTGAACATCTGTTAAAACTACTTTCGGCGAGGTGCAGCAGGCAGGCCCGTAAATCACGAAGCCCGAGCCGCCCGCCCGCCCCAACACGCAGCCATGGCCTCCACCGGGAAGGCCTCGGTGGAGGGCACGAAACGGGGTGGCAGCCTGCCCATTCCCCCTCAGTCCCCGGGGGCAGTGAAGCCATGTGCCCTGGACACAGCCCCAGCAAGTCACCTGTCCATGTCACTCCGCACCCGAGCAGGGACACACTGCCCAGCAGTGAGGAATGCGCGAGGACGAAAGTCACAACAGGGGCGTGTTCCACAAGGAGCCGCTGCTGGAGCGAGGGGAGCAGCGGGTTTCCTCAGATGGTGGTGGGAACTCCCAAATAAGGCCCCACTACTGCTGTTTTTAGCCCATCCCACATAATTGGAAAAACACAGGGAAAACCAAAGCAGCTGGGCGCCTCAATCCGCCAGGCTGCTGGGGAGGGCTGGGGGAGCTGGCGCTGGAGGTCGCCCGGTGCGTGAGATCACCGCCCGGCCCAGGCACCCTCCCCTGCTGGCTCGCAGGACAAGAGTCACTCGGGCCCCCCAGGATCTCGCCAAGCCCCCCACACACACTCAGAGCTGAGGCCCAGGAGGGGGCCACCTGCTCTGACATCCTTCCCAGTCTCAGAGCTTACAGGGCCCCCGCTGCGGCCACATCAGGAGGGTTTGGGGGACCTTGAGACACTGCACCCCACAGCTACTAGGTGTCACCCCTGCCCATAGGGCCACGGGACACAAGGCACTATTGATTCAAAGCAAGGGAGTCCAAGTCTCCCGTCCTGTCTCTGTGGCCCCCACACAGACACTGCGGAAAGAGCCTCTCATCTGACTCCCCCAGCCAGCGGAGGGAAGTCATCCTGCTCTTCCCATCTCACACGTGGGAAGGCCACACCCTGCCCCATGCCTTCCTCTGCTCCTCTGGGGCAGTTTGCAGGCCCTGGGCTGTCACACCCCCCATTCACGAGCTGAGCA